>SRLM01000495.1:19524-33396 GCA_015708895.1 Populus ilicifolia | reverse complement strand
GTGGCCTCTTAATTCTGTAATTCTCTTCTTCTTTTATGAACAAATCTGAATCTTGTTGCTTCTGAGATTAGGTTGTTGTTGTTTTTGAGCTCAGGTTACTTCTTAGACTCAATTTCTCTTCTTAGAATTTGGTATCTCTAGTATTTGTATGCTGCTATAATGTCCTTATGTTCTACTGTGAATTCTGTTCCAATGGTTACCTCTAACATTGAACAACACAATGGTGGACATATATTAAGGTTAGGGCTACAAGATATGTTGAATAGCCATGGGATGAGGTTTTCTCAGTTTACTAGTGTTAATCAAGCTGATTCTGAAGCTACCATAGAGAAGAAAAACTCTAACTACCAAGCTGCTAATGTTGTTTCAGAATTGAATCATGTGTTGGGTTCTAAAGTTGATGAGCTGAAGGTAGGGTATCAGCAACAAGACCAGCCAAACCCTAGCTCCAAATTGAATTTTTTAAATGCTTTGAAAGGTTCTGATGCTGATAACAATGAGGGTAGCAAGACCCTTGGTATTTCTCCAATCCGTAATCTGCATTTTGCTCGTCCCGCTATGACTGATGGTCGTGTTACAGTAGCTCCTCCACTTGATGTGTTTGAGGATGAGTGCATACTTTGGAAGTCCACCCTAGTTGGCTATTTTATGGGTCAGAAATTACCATATCCCGTTGTTAATTCCATTGCCAAAAGAATTTGGGGCTCCTACGGTCTATCAGAAGTTTTATCTTCGGATAATGGTTTCTTCCTATTCACTTTTGATTCTGTTGATCATGCCACTAATATGCTCGAAAGAGCCCCATGGCACATAGCAAACAGACCTTTAGTGCTTAAAACGTTGGCAACCAAACATGTAATTTTTGAAAGATGATTTGGTCAGAGTTCCGGTATGGGTTAGGCTGTATAATGTTCCTCTGGAGTATTGGACAATTAAGGGGTTGAGTTGTGTAGCGAGTGCCATTGGGGTTCCTCTTCATGCTGATCATACTACATTGTTGCGTCAAAGGCTTAGCTATGCAAGAGTCTGTGTTGAGATAGATGCTATGAAGACGCTGGTTAAGGAATACGACCTTCACTGTCCAAATGGGTTATTCATAACAATTTCAGCTGATTATGAATGGATACCGTCGAAGTGCAATAATTGTAATGTCTTTGGGCATACCATAACGATATTTGCTACTAATAATGGTGATAATCTTACAGTGCAGGCAGAGCGTAAGAGGAAAGTAGGAGCTGTGAACTCCAAATCTGCGGATAAGAAGCAGAATCAGTTTCAATGGCAGGTTGTGGCTAAACGAAATAAGGGTTCTGTGAGTGGTGAGAATGGTCCTTTAGCATCTAGAGTGCGAAACTGTAATGAGGATGGTTGTTCGACATCTGGTAAAAATATGTCTAATTGTAATATGAATGAGAACGCTGCACCAGATGCGCACAATACTGATTGTTATGAAGATGAAAATCCTACCTCTCCTCTTGTTGTGAAGAGTTCACAAGGAGACATGAAACAGGAGCAGGGGGGTACAAGTACTGCTTCAGATCAAAGTTTAGTCATTTCAAATACATCTGATTGTTCAACTATGAACCAGGCTCTTTTCGTTGATAGTCATGCGCTGAATATAGACATTGATGCAATGGGAGGTGATACAAATAGGGAACGAACTGATAAGGAGTTGACGTCACCAATCCTTACAAGCCCACAAACTATGAATTCCACCGAAAAGGAAACTGTTAATCAGTTGGCTATTAAGGCTAGAGACTCTCTAGAGAAAAAGAAAAAGGTTTCAAAAACCTCTTCAAAGAAGAATAAGAAAGTTGTCTCCTCGACTGGGGGCACGTCGAGGTAATCTTTGTGTGGATGTTTGTACTCCTCTATATTTTCCTATGATTATTGGATGTTGGAATGTTAGAGGTTTGAATGTTCCCATAAAGCATTCAGCATTGCGTCAGCTCATCCATCAAGAGAGGATGACTCTTTTCGGTTTGGTTGAAACTCAGGTTAGAGACGAGAATAAATATAATGTCTCTCAACTTCTTCTGCGTAATTGGTCATTCTTGTATAATTATGATTTCTCTTGTCGTGGTCGTATTTGGGTTTGTTGGAATGCTGATGTGTGAAGGTTGATGTCCTCGGAATGTCAGACCAGGCTATTCATGTTTCTGTCACTATATTAGCTAATAATATCTGTTTCAATGCTTCAATTATATACGGAGACAATAACGCTTCCTTACGTGAGGCATTATGGTCTGATATAGTGAGTCGTAGTGATGGATGGAAGTCCAGCCCATGGATTATTATGGGCGACTTTAATTCTATCCGCTACCAATCAGACAGGCTAGGAGGGTCTACTTCGTGGGCTAGTCATATGGACAGATTGGAAACATGTATTCAAGAAGCGAAAGTGGATGATCTTCGATATTCAAGCCTGCGTTATACTTGGTTGAATCAATGTCTTGAGAATTTGATTATGCGAAAATTAGATAGAGTGCTTGTCAATGAGAAATGGAATATGAACTTTCCATCTTCAGAAGCGAGATTTTTGCCATCGGGTATCTCAGACCATTCTCCTATGGTGGTAAAGGTTACTGGTGATGATCAGAATATAAAAAAACCATTCAGATTCTTTGATATATGGATGGACCATGACGAGTTCATGCCCTTGGTAAGGAAAGTATGGGAACAAAATTCGGGGAGTTGTCTAATATATCAGCTGTGTTGCAAGCTAAGAAAACTAAAACGAGAATTGAAACATTTCACTATGACTCCCTTCTCCAACATTTCAGATAGAGTCAAAGATGCGAAAGATGAAATGGATATAGCTCAACAGGCTCTACTTACAGCGCATGGGAATCCAACTTTGTGCATGCGAGAAAGGGATGCTGTACGTAACTACGCTTCTATCGTCAGGGGCTGAAGAGAGTTTTTTCAAACAAAAGGCAAGGATACAGTGGCTTAGCTTGGGGGATCAGAATACTAGCTACTTTCACAAATCAGTAAATGGAAGACAACATAGGAATAAGCTTCCTTCACTTACAAGGGAGGAGGAAGGATGGAGAGGTTGTCGAAGGACATGAGGCAGTTAGATCAGAAGTAATTGCTGAGCTTGCAGGTTATTTTCAAGGGGGGAGAGGGCTGAGACAAGGGGATCCACTTTCTCCATATTTGTTTGTCCTATGTATGGAAATCCTTTCGGGGCTATTCTGCAAGATGAGTGCCAACCAAAACTTCAAGTTCCACTGGAGATGCAAGAAGGACAACAGTTCTCATCTTTGTTTTGCTGACGACTTGATGATTTTTAGCAATGGAGATGTAAACTCAATTCGTATGATCAAAACTGTACTTACAAAGTTTCAAGATCTATCAGGTCTGTATCCAAATCCAAATAAAAGTGACATCTTCTTAAGCGGTGTGTTAAATACCGATAAGGATGAAATTATTTGTATTCTTGGGTTTACAGAGGGGGAGCTCCCTATGAAATATTTGGGCTGTTTATTTTAAGGGACTCGTGAGTCGAATCACCTCTAAAGTTCAACATTGGACTTGTAGAACATTCTCGTATGCAGGACGAGTACAACTGATTAATTCACTTTTATTTTCCATCCAAGTTTATTGGGCATCTCTCTTCCTCTTACCTGGGCAAGTCATCAAAAATGTGGAGCAAATTATGAGATCCTTTCTTTGGACAGGATCAGATATGAGAACTATTGGGGCTAAAGTGGCTTGGGATCAGGTATGGCTAGGAATAAAAAGGATAATAGAATGGAACAAGATTGCTTTGTTGAAACACCTTTGGAACCTGTGCAATGACTCGGATGGCTCAATTGGTCTACTTGGATCAGATTTAATCTGTTGCGAGGTAGGAATTTCAAGACAATTAAGATGCTAGAGACTTGCTCTTGGGCATGGGGAAAGATTCTAAAGCTCAGACCCTTAGCATGGTCGAAGATGAAGTACATCATAGGAGATGACATGACAACCTCTTTATGGTTTGACAATTGGCATCCTCATAGCCCGCTCGTGGATTCTTATGGTGAAAGATTCATTTATGATTCAGGTATGGAAAAGAACGCGAAGGTGAATATGCTGATTCATAACTCAGAATGGAAAATTCCAATCACTCAAGCTATTGGCTGGCATCACATTATAGAAGTTATTCCTCCCAATTCTAATCCTCTAATAGGGCAAAAGGATGAGATTGTTTGGGTGGATTCACCAAATCGCAAATTCTCGATCAAAGTAGCTTGGGAACAACTAAGATTTCATCATCCGATGGTGGAATGGCATGACATTGTGTGGTTCAAGAATGCTATTCGAAGACATTCATTTCTTCTATGGACCGCTGCATAGCAGAAACTCACAACTTAAGATAGACTTCATCGGTTTGGTATACATGGCCCCAATCGATGCTCATTCTGTCTCCGCAACAGTGAAGATCACAACCACTTGTTCTTTGAATGCTCCTATACTAAAGCAATCTAGTGGGCTGTTTGTGACAGCGTCAATATTCCAAGAATGACAAAAGGATGAGATGAATGGATTCGATGGGCCACTGTCACTTGGCATGACAAAAGTTTCGTCAATTTTTCTCGTAAACTTGGTTTCGTAGCTACAGTGTATCATATCTGGCAAGAATGGAATGCAAGGACCTTTGCAGGAATCTCTAAAACTCATAATTTGGTTTTTGATCAAATCAAATGTATCATCCATGATAAGCTTGATTTGATGAGGAACGTTCTACCAATAGATGAAAACAAAAGGATCCAAAGGGCTTGAAGGGTCAATAACATAGATTCTTCATTTGATATTTAGCTGGTTGTATTAGTTTTCCTAACGAATGTAGTTAGGTTTGAGTTTTTGTTCGGTCGCTAGCCTGTAGCCATCTGTTGTTTTACATTTGTGTTCTCATTGTAAATCTGGGGTATGCCTCTTATACTCTTTGTACCCTTTTCTTTTAATACATATGTCAAATTACCAAAAACAAAAGTAGACCTAAATCTGATATCTATAGCTTTAGACATGACCCAATTAGCAAACACTTTTCTGGTTTGGATTGCACCGATATTTCTTCTTTAAGTTTGGTCATCTCTTTATCCTTTGCAATTCAAGTTCTTAAAGTCATCAGTCAATCCTTTTATTTATGTGATATACCTGTATTTAAAATGAATATTTACCATAGGTTAAAGGTATCTTATATTATTAGATATATTATTATAAAACATGCTTTAATTAAGGAGTTATTGATATTTTAAGTGCAAAATAATAATATAAATCCTTGATAAAAATGCGCTTTTGAGTACTAATCAGTTAACTATTGAACTAGGTTCTGGTGATGATTTCTACTCGGCAACGACTAAGTTTTTGTCAGGGATTTCTAATTCCATAGTAGTCTACACACGTTGAAGATTTAAGCACTAACCATTGAACTAGGTTCCAATGATGATTTCTACATCGATAGCGACTCAGTTGTCATCAATAATTTTTTTTTTGGTAAGTTGATGTATATATTAAAGGAAAACAATACAAAGATTATAAGGGGCATACCCCAGATTTACAATGAGAGTAGAAACATAAAACAACAGATGGCTACATGCTAGCCACCGAACTGAAAACTCAAGACCTAACTTGATTCGCTAGGAAAACCAATACAACCAGCTAAATATCAAATGAAGAATCTATGTTATTAACCCTCCAAGCTCGTTGGATCCTTTTATTTTCATCAATAATTTTTTATTCTACTGTAGCCTATTTGAGCTGAGGATTTCAAGGAAAGCCATGAAACTGTGTTTCAGTGATGATTTATAGGTCAGCAACAACTAATTTTTCAATATTGACTTCTGATTCAGTAGTAGTCAATGGGAACTGAAGATTCCTATCGTAGAATTGGGTTCTGGTGATGATTTCTGGGTATGCAGGGACTAAGTTTTTATCGATGCTTTCTAATTTTGCACTATGCATGCTGAATATTTCAGTATCAGTCACAAAACTGGGATCCAGTGATGATTTCTGGGTCTGCAGTGACTAAGTTTTTGTCAATGATTTATGATTCTCCAATAGTCTATGCGCGCTGCAGATTCTAACACTAGCCGTGGAATTGGATTCTAGTGAAGATTTCTGGGTATGTAGTGTCTAAGTTTTTGTCAATGATTTATGATTTTGCAATAGTCTATGCACGCTGAAAATTTCAGCGTTAGATATATAGTATTAGGTTCCGGTGAGGATTTTTGGGTCGACAACAATGAAGTTTTCATCAACGATGTCTGATTCTGCAATAATCTATGCACCCTAAAGATTTCAACATCAATCATAGAACTAGGTTCCGACTGAGTTTTCATCACCGATTTTTGATTTTCCAATAGTCTATGCATGTAGTGTCAGCTGTTGAATTGGGTTCTAATGATGATTTCTGGGTTGGCAGGGGATAACTTTCATCAATGATTTATGATTCTACAGTAGAACTGGGTTCCAGTGATGATTTCTACATTAGTGGAAACTTAGTTCTCGTCAATGATTTCTGATTCGACAGTAGCCTATTAGAGCTGACAATTTCAAGGACAACCATAGAACCATCATCATCTGGTGATGATTTTGGGTCTGCAGCGATGAAGTTTTCATTAGTGCTTTCTGATTCTGCAGTAGTCTATAGACACCAAAGATTGCAAGGTCAACTATAAAATTGGGTACTGGTGATGATTTTTGGGTGTGCAACAACTATGGTTTTATGAACGACTTTTGATTCTCAAGTAGTCTATGCGTGTTTAAGATTTCAGCATTAGCTGTTGAATTGGGTGCCGGTGATGATTTCTGCAGCGGCAGCAACTAAGTTTTTGTCAATGATTTCTGATTTCACAGTACTCTATACCCATTGAAGACTTCGGCGTCAGCCGTAGTGCTGGGTTTCATTGATGATTTCGAGGTCACAAGTGACTAATTTTTCATCAATGACTTTTGATTCTACAGTAGTCTATGGGCATTAAAGATTCCTACCGTAAAATTAGGTTTCGTTGATGATTTCTGGGTTGTAGCGACTAAGTTCTCATCAGTGCTTTCTAATTCTACACTATGCACACTGAAGATTGCAAGGTCAGCCATAGAACTGGGTTCCAATGATGATTTCTTGGTTTAGAGCAACTCAGATGTCGTCAATGATTTATAATTCTCCAGTTGCATATGCATGCTTAAGATTTTAGCATCAGCCATTGAACTGGGTTTCGGTGATGTTTTCTAGGTTAGCAGGGACTAAATTTTCATCAATGATTTATAATTTTGCAATAGTCTATACATGCTAAAGATTCTAGTGCTAGCAATATAATTGGGTTCCTGTGATGACTTCTACATTGATAGCGACTCAGTTTTCATCAATGTTTTTTTATTCTACTTTAGCCTATTAGAGCTGAAGATTTCAAGAGCAGCCATAGAATTGTGATCCAGTGATGATTCCTATATAGGTAGCAACAAAGTTTTCATCAATGATTTCTGATTTGATTTTGCAGTATTCTATGCACACTTAAGATTTCAGCGTTAGCCGTAATACTAAGTTTCAGTGATGATTTTTAGGTCGCTAGTGACTAATTTTTCATCAATGACTTTTGATTCTGTAGTAGTCTATAGGCACCGAAGATTCCTACTATAGAACAGGGTTCTATTGATGATTTTTGGGTATCCAGCGACTAATTATTCATCAATGATTTCTTATTCTTTAGTAGTCTATGTGCACTAAAAGTTCAACGTCAACTGTAGAGCCAGGTTCCGATGATGATATCTACATCGATCAGTTTTTATCAATGATTTTTATTTCTCATGTAGCCTATTGCTGATGAGGATTTCAATGACAACCATAGAAATGTGTTCTGGTGATGATTTCTTGCCCGAGAGCAACACAAATTTCATCAATGATTTCTGATTTTGAAGTAGTCCATGGGCGTTGAAGATTTCAGCATCAGAGTTGGAACTTGGTTTCGGTAATGATTTCTGGGTATACAAATGATTTATGATTCTCAGGTAATCTATGCGCGTTAAAGATTCAAGCATCAGCCGTGGAACTGGATTTTAGTGAAGATTTCCAGGTATGCTATGTATAAGTTTTTGTCAATGATATATGATTCTACAGTAGTCTATAGTGCTTAAGTTTTCAGCATTAGCTGTAGAATTGGGTTTTGGTGATAATTTCTAGATGTGCAGCTACTAAGTTTTTGTCAATGATTTCAATAAAAAAAAAAATTAGTATTTTTTGGAAAGACTGATCTCTCTCCAGATATATCAGTAGCATAAAAAAAAATAATAAAAGAGAAAAGAAAAGAAATTTTTTTTGGAAAGACTGATCTCACTCCAGATCTGTACTGATCTACTCCGTCCACCGTTGGATCGTCCATATTTTTTAGTATGTTGTTCGTTCCAACCTTTTCAAAACATTGACCCAATGGATCTTCATTCCAATCAACGAGGTGGGAGATATTGATCTCGCAATATTTCTACTGTTCTGCATTTTAGTTGCAGCAGAGTGAGTTGGGTTTTGTTCAAGCCTGATCTCCTTTGTTCACCGTTGGATCGTCACCATGTTTTAATATATTGTTCGTCAGAACTTGCTCTACAGCTTGACCGAACAGATCATCATTCCAATCATTGATCTCGAAGATACTGGCCTTTTAATTCTGTAATTCTCTTCATCTTTTATGAACAAATCTAAATCTTGTTGCTTCTGAGATTAAGTTGTTATTGTTTTTGAGCTCAGGTTACTTCTTAGACTTAATTCCTCTTCTTAGACTTTGGTATCTTTAGTATTTGTATGCTGCTATAATGTCCTTATGTTCAGCTGTGAATTCTGTTCCAATGGTTACCTCTAACATTGAACAACACAATGAGGTCAAGTCTGGACATTTATTAAGGTTAGAGCTACAAGATATGTTGAATAGCCATGGGATGAGGTTTTCTCAGTTTACTAGTGTTAATCAAGCTGATACTGAAGCCAGCATAGAGAAGAAAGACTCTAAGTCCCAAGATACTAATGTTGTTTCAGAAATGAATCATGTGTTGGGTTCTAAAGCTGATGAGCTGAAGGTAGGGTCTCAGCAACAAGACCAGCCTAACCGTAGCCCCAAATTGAATTTTTTAAATGCTTTGAAAGGTTCTGATGCTGATAACAATGAGGGTAGCAAGACCCTTGGTATTTCTCCAATCCGTAATCTGCATTTTGCTCGTCCCGCTATGACTGATGGTCGTGTGACAGTAGGTCCTCCACTTGATGTGTTTGAGGATAGGTGCAAACTCTGGAAGTCCACCCTATCCCGTTGTTAATTCCATTGACAAAAGAATGTGGGGCTCCTACGGTCTATCAGAAGTTTTATCTTCGGATAATGGTTTCTTCCTATTCACTTTTGATTCTGTTGATCATGCCACTAATGTGCTCGAAAGAGCCCCATGACACATGGCAAACAGACCTTTGGTGCTTAAACGTTGGCAACCGAACATGCAATTTTTGAAAGATGATTTGGTCAGAGTTCCGGTATGGATTAGGCTGTATAATGTTCCTCTAGAGTATTGGACAATTAAGGGGTTGAGTTGTGTAGCGAGTGCCATTGGGGTTCCTCTTCATGCTGATCATACTACATTGTTGTGTCAAAGGCTTAGCCATACAAGAGTCTGTGTTGAGATAGATGCTACGAAGACGCTGGTTAAGGAATACGACCTTCACTGTCCAAATGGGTTATTCATAACAATTTCAGCTGATTATGAATGGATACCGTCGAAGTGCAATAATTGTAAAGTCTTTGGGCACACCACAACGATATGTGCTACTAATAATGGTGATAATCTTACAGTGGAGGCAGAGGGTAAGAGGAAAGTAGGAGCTGTGAACTCCAAATCTGCGGATAAGAAGCAGAATCAGTTTCAATGGCAGGTTGTGGCTAAACAAAATAAGAGTTCTGTGAGTGGTGAGAATGATCCTTTAGCATCTAGAGTGCGAAACTGTAATGAGGATGGTTGTTCGACATCTGGTAAAAATATGTCTAATTGTAATATGAATGAGAACGTTGCACCAGATGCGCACAATACTGATTGTTATGAAGATGAAAATCCTACCTCTCCTCTTGTTGTGAAGAGTTCACAAGGAGACATGAAGCAGGAGTAGGGGGGTACAAGTACTGCTTCAGATCAAAGTTTAGTCATTTCAAATACATCTAATTGTTCAACTGTGAATCAGGCTCTTTCCGTTGATAGTCATGCGCTGAATATAGACATTGATGCAATGGGAGGTGATACAGACAGGGAACGAACTGATAAGGAGTTGACGTCACCAATCCTTACAAGCCCAAAAACTCTGAATTCCACCGAAAAGGAAACTGTTAATTAGTTGGCTATTAAGGCTAGAGACTCTCTAGAGAAAAAGAAAAAGGTTTCAAAAACCTCTTCAAAGAAGAATAAGAAAGTTGTCTCCTCGACTGGGGGAACGTCGAGGTAATCTTTGTGTTGATGTTTGTACTCCTCTCAATTTTCCTATGATTATTGGATGTTGGAATGTTAGAGGTTTGAATGATCCCATAAAGCATTCAGCATTGCGTCTACTCATCCATCAAGAGAGGATGACTCTTTTTGGTTTGGTTGAAACTCGGGTTAGAGACGAGAATAAAAATAATGTTTCTCAACTTCTTCTTCTTCGTAATTGGTCCTTCTTGTATAATTATGATTTCTCTTGTCGTGGTCGTATATGGGTTTATTGGAATGCTGATGTGGTGAAGATTGATGTCTTCGGAATGTCCGACCAGGCTATTCATGTTTCTGTCACTATTTTAGCTACCAATATCTGTTTCAATGCTTCAATTATTTACGGAGACAATAACGCTGCCTTACGTGAGGCATTATGGTCTGATATAGTGAGGCGTAGTGATGGATGGGAGTCCAGCCCAAGGATTCTTATGGGTGATTTTAATGCTATCCACTACCAATCAGACAGGTTAGGAGGGTCTACTTCGTGGGCTGGTCATATGGACAGATTGGAAACATGTATTCAAGAAGCGAAAGTGGATGATCTTCGATATTCAGGCCTGCATTATACGTGGTCGAATCAATGTCCTGAGAATCTGATTATACGGAAATTAGATAGAGTGCTTGTCAATGAGAAATGAAATCTGAACTTTCCATCTTCAGAAGCGAGATTTCTGCCATCGGGTATGTCAAACCATTCTCCTATGGTTTTGTTCAGGTTTTGGCTTATATCTGGAGTTTTAGAAGACCAAATGACCTTAATTGTTTTTCCTGAAAAGTTAAGACAATTTCCTAGAACTTTTATGTTTTCAAATGGTTCCAATTCTGACGTTATCAATGACTTTTTGGGCAGACAATACAAGATAAGGATTGTCACCAAGTCAAGAGTTGGACACCCACTCATCAATTAGTCATCAAATCAATAGTTCTTAATTTTTCCTTATAAAAGAAGGTATTGGCCATGCCTTTAGGCATCTTGATTTCCAAATCAAGATCAATTAGTTGTTCTTGTTGTATTTATTGTTGTTTAAAATTTATACAACTAACCTCCATGTTGTTCGATCATGGTTTTGTTGGGTTATTTATTACTTTGACTCTCCTACACTTAGGAGAAGACATTAATGTTTTGGTTGTATCAATAGTCTATAAATGCTGAAGATTTCAGCGTTAGGAGTAGAACTGGCTTATGTTGATGATTTCTAGGTTGCCAGCGACTAATTTTTCATCAACGACTTCTAATTTTGTAGTAGTCCACAGGCATCGAAGATTGTAGGGTCAGCCGTAAAACTGAGTTCTGATGATGATTTCTAGTTGTGTAGCGACTAAGTTTTCATCAATGATTTCTAATTCTCCAGTTGTATATGTGTGTTAAGATTTCAGTGTTAATGACACGACGAAAAGATTGATGTCTTCTCCCAAGTATAGGAGTGTCGAAGTAATAAATAACCCGACAAGACCAGAGTCGAACCACAAGGAGGTTAATTGTATAAATCATAAATAATAATAATACAGCAACAACAACAACAATAATAGTGATAACTATAATAATAAGAAGAAGAAGTAGAAGAACGACAACAACAACAACAACAATAATAAAGAAGAAGAAGAAAAATTGATGAGAACTTTGAGATGAAAAATTATAGTAAGGATTAAACAACAATAACAAACAATGTCAAGGTTAGAGGATCCACTAATGGTATGTCAAACAAGTATAATATAAACTCTTGTTATTCAATTGGAAACTACACACAAAGGAGGTTCCAATCATATTATAGATTGTTAACATGATTACATTAGTCATTTTATTCAATTAATACTAACACTTGTAAATTTCATCAAGCATTCATGATTATAACTTATGTTAACAACAAATCAAGTTCCTTTCATAGCTCAGGTGTCGGTTATACCATACAGTATGGGCTATGAAAATGCTAAGCATTTGTTGTACCAATTGTTATAAATCTAACTCTAGAGAGACCTTTCCATCCATGCTGATTTAGATAGTGATAAATATGACTCTAAAGAGAGAGACAGAGTTTAGAGATCAAACTGTCGGAGCTAGATCTACTCCGTCCACCGTTGGATTGTCCATATTTTTTACTATGTTGTTCACTCCAACCTTTTCAAAACATTGACCGAATGGATCTTCATTCCAATCAACGAGGTGGGAGATATTGATCTCCTTTGTTCAAGCCTGATCTTCTTTGTTCACCGTTGGATCGTCACCATGTTTTAGTATGTTGTTCATCAGAACATGCTCGATAGCTTGACCGAACGGATCATCATTCCAATCATTCATCTCGAAGATAGTGGCCTCTTAATTCTGTAATTCTCTTCTTCTTTTATGAACAACATGTCTTAGCACAAGATGTAACAAGGGAGGAGATTAAGCATGCTATGTTTAGTTTGAAGAACAACAAAGCCCCTGGTCCGGATGGATTTAACGCAGGTTTTTTCAAAAGAATGTGGCATATAGTTGGGGAGGATGTAATCAATGCTGTTAGCTCCTTCTTTCAGACTCGGAGAATGCTTAAAGAAATGAATGCTACATCCATTTCCCTTATTCCTAAAGTTGCCAATCCTACGAGGTTGACAGATTTTCGTCCTATATCTTGCTGCAATACCGTGTACAAATGCATCGCTAAGATTTTAGCTGGGAGAATCACAGCTGTTTTGCCATCCTTAGTAGGTCCATATCAGACTGCTTTTATCTCTGGACGGAGAATCAGCGACAACATTCTTTTGTGACAGATGCTGATTCATAACTCAGAATGAAAAATTCCTACCACTCACGCTATTGGCTGGCACCCCATTGTAGAAGCTATTCCTTCCAATTCTAATCCTATGATAGGGAAAAATGATGAGATTGTTTGGCTGGATTCACCAAATCACAGATTCTCGATCAAAATAGCTTGGGAACAACTAAGATTTCATCATATGATAGTCGAATGGAATGCAATTGTGTGGTTCAAGAATGCTGTTCCAAGACTTTCGTTACTTCTATGGATGGCTGTCCAACAGAAACTCATAACCCAAGATAGACTTCATCGATTTGGTATACATGGTCTCAATAGATGCTCACTCTGTCTCCATCACAACGAAGATCACAACCACTTGTTCTTTGAATGCTCCTATACTAAAGCGATCTGGTGGGATGTTTGTGACAGATGCAACATTCCAAGAATGATAAAAGGATGGGATGAATGGATTCGATGGGCCACTGTCACTTGGCATGACAAAAGTTTCGTCAATTCTTCTCATAAACTCAGTTTTGCAGCTACAGTGTATCATATCTGGCAAGAAAGGAATGTAAGGACCTTTGCTGGAATATCTAGAACTCAGAATTTGGTCTTTCATCAAATCGAATGTATCATCCGTGATAAGCTTGATTTG
>SRLM01000493.1:185360-234340 GCA_015708895.1 Populus ilicifolia | reverse complement strand
CTCCTGCACTTGGGAGAAGACATCAATCTGTTTGTCGTGTCAAAAGCTTACTTTGATAATTTTCTTAGTGAAAATAAATCCATTGGTATGAATGATCCTATAGATAAAGGTTGATTATTTTGTTTTTCTTAATTTTTTTTGTGTTTTTTTTACTCTTAGTTTGCTAGTCTCTCTCACCTCGGTTAAATGGTAGATAATGGTACTCCATGACTCTTATGTCAGTTCTTTCAGTTTTCCATGATAACTGATATTGGTGTATATATTTGCTCATTTCCTTGTTCCTTCTCTTCTCTTTACATCTCTTTTCCACTTCTTATTTTAAAAAATGGACCCCACTCTTGAAAATTTTAAAATGTATTTTCCTATTTTGCCTCAAAATATGATTATAAATATTTACCGAGATAGGTATGCAAGATTGAGGTTGTTAATGAACCATGAATTAATGAAGAGATTCGGTGGTTAATTAAAGCAAAAGTCTAATTATCATGTGAGTCTTCCAATTCTTTCATTTCACACATACCTAGAATAGTTAAAAGCATTTTTGCAAAGAAACATTATGCAAAACGATTAAAAGTCTACCATCGATGTGATAAATGGACTTGCAATGCATAATGTCATTCTTTAGGAATGATATCTGTAAATCATGAAGATAAAATATAATTCATTGAGGATGGCTTGAGCAAGGAATCTCTAGATAATCTTCTATTAACTCTTGAGACATATCCTAGTAGAGATGTGCATCGTGTAATTCATAATTTATGACCACTATTCCATAAAGAACATGATCTAATTAGTCTTGAGAATCTAACTAAAAAAGACCTTGTTTGCTGGTTTTTAAAAAAACTAGATAGGAAGTCTATCCCTGACCCATAGAGGGTGTTTAAGCCGTTCTTGAATGTAAAACCAAGGAAAGATATGATCCACAATCATAACTACCTATACATACACATCTTTTTTCAAAAATAAATAAATAAATAAAGAGAGAGAGAGAGATTGTATGTGTGTGAGACTCCTACTGACCTACATATAGGTGGTATGATTGCCTTTTTAATTTCTTATCCATAAAATCCTATATTCCTCCTTTTTATTTCTACTCAACCCATACATTCAACAAGTATAGAAATGTGTAAAAATAGCAAGTTCCTCAAGTCATCACATAAGAAATATTTGTGTTTTCGGTGGATCTAGTCTTGGAAAAGAAAAGGAGTTTTTAGAATTAGCAAATCATCTTGGTCAAGTGCTAGCTAAGAGAAAGATTCATTTAGCGTATGAGAGAGGCAGTCTTGGGTTAATGAGAGGTGTGTCAATAGTTGCATCTTTAAAAGGTAGTCAAGTTTTGGGAGTCGTCTCTAAAACTTTAGTGTAAGGGGACATCATTGGAAAAACAATTGAAGAGGAACTACAGGTCTCCACAATCTCTGCTCGAATGAATGCAATGTTTAACCATGTTGATGCCTTCATTGTCTTACCAAGTGGTTTAAACACATTGAAAAAGGTCTTTCATATTTCATTTGGGGCTCAACTGTATATTCACCATAAACCCAAAGGTCTGTTAAATGTTAATGGTTATTATGATATGTTGTTGTCGTTTCTTGATCATGCTGTGGACATGAATTTATAATATCTTAAATATGACAAATCATTATCTCTACTACTAATGCTAAACAATTCATTGATCAACTACAATCTTTCATTCTTTTAATTGATCCCTCCAAAAGTGGCATGAATTGGTCATCTCAAGAAAGCCATAAAAAGCTTAGATTAGATTCGAGTATTCATTTGTGAATCTTTGTTCCTTTTGCTTTTATTATTGTGTTTTGTGGTTTTTTATATTTATTTAAGTGTGTTTCAAGTTTGTTAGTGTTTGTTATTTTAGGTGATGCCTTCTATATTCTATTTTTCTACTTTAGAACATTAAGGACAATGTCTTATTTTGGTTGGGAAGATAAGATAGTAATTGATAAAAAAAATTAACTAACTGACTTTGTTTTCTATTTCATAAAGCATGTACAAAATTATTGTTACTAGGATAACAGAGTAAATGAGCTCTTTTGTTAAAGTGACTTTTGATTAGTACTCAAAAATGCATTTTTATCATGGTTTTATATCATCATTTTGCACTTAAAGTATCAATAACTCCTTAACTAAAGTACGTTTTATAATAATCTATCTAATAATATAAGATACCTTTAATTTGTGGTAAATGTCCATTTTAAATGCAGGCCTATCACATAAATGAAAGGATTGATTGATGACTTTAAGAACTTCAATTGCAAAGGCAAAGAGATTATCAAGCTTAGAAAAGAGATGTCGGTGCAATCCAAACCGGAACACTGTTCGGTAATCGGGTCATATCTGGAGCTATAGATCTCAGATTTAGGCCTACAACTTTCATAAGCCCAAGATCTAAAAAGGCCATTTTCAAGTCCAAATTATTGCAACAACAAAGAAGCCCGAATCTGTCCTCCAGCCCGAGCACTATTCAGTATTTTAGCCATATCTGGAGTTCTAGAAGTCGAAATGAGCTGAATTTTTTACACAAGAAAGATGAGACAATTGCCTAGAACTTTTATGTTTTCAAGTGGCTCTAATTGTGACGTCATCAATGACGTTTTGGGCAGACAAGAGAAGATAAGGGTTGTTACCAAGTCAAGGGTTGACCATCTACTCATCAATTAGTCATCAAATCAATAGTTCCCAATTTTGGCCTATAAAAGGAGGCATTTGCCATGCATTTAGGCATCTTGGTGTCCAGGTCAAGATCATGCTCTTGTTTTCTCTCTTTGTATTCTTTATGCTTTGTTTTCATTAATATCAAGTTTATGCCTTTCATTTCCTTTCCTTTCCTTAGTTAACTTTTATGTTCTTATTTTGTTTACCATTTTTCTTCCTTCCATTATGTCTAGCTAAGTTAATTATGTCAAGGTGAAAAGGTTATACTAATGGTGTAAGAATAAGTATGGTATAAACTTAATATGGACTTTAATGTTTAATACTAACATGTTTTATATTTGTTATCTTGTTCACTCTTTAATACTTTGCTTGTTAAATGACTAATCTTGATTTATGTTGTATAACAATTGGTACAACAAATGCTTGGCACTTTCATAGCCCATACTGTATGGTATAACCGACACCTGAGCTATGAAAGGAACTTGATTTGTTGTTAACATAAGTTATAATCATGAATGCTTGACAAAATTTACAAGTATTAGCATTAATTGAATAAGATGACTAATGTAATCATGTTAACAATCTATAATCTGATTGGAACCTCCTTTATGTGTGGTTTCCAACTGAACAATAAGAGTTTATACTGTACTTGTTTGACACACCGTTAGTGGAACCTCTAACCTTGACATTTGTTATTATCATTGTTAATCCTTACTTTAATATCTCATCATCATCATCATCTTCTTCTTCTTTTTCTCTACTACTACTACTACTACTACTATTACTATTATTGTTGTTGTTGTTGTTGTTGTTGTTGTTACTATTATTGTTGTTGTTGTTATTATTGTTGTTGTTGTATTATTGATATTTATAATTTGTACAATAACCTCCTTGTGGTTCGACCCCAGTCTTGCCGGGTTATTTATTACTTCGACACTCCTACACTTGGGAGAAGACATCAATCTCTTTGTCGTGTCAACTTTTGAGACATATCTTAGTAACTATTCTTAACAAAGTCGACTATAATACTTCTTGACATATTCAAGTTTACAAACTCTCGTATTTTTATCACTTAATCATGCTCATATACTCATTTAACATGTATTCTTAAACCTTAATTTTCACAAACACACTTTAACATATGATTATGGGTTGCATATTAGATTATTACATTATTTATATTCTTTTGTTAAAGGTAACAACTAAAGGAAAGAGATAGTATATAATTTGGGAAAAAAGCAAAACTAAAATAAAAATAAAATGATAATAATAAAAATATAGATACGTTTGGTTTCATACCCTCCCTAACCTAAACAATTAAGTCTGAAGGGGTGTTTGAACACCTAATACCCTAAAGTCAATTGACTTGGGAGCTATTGGCCCAACGCTTGTTATATAGGTTGAGGAGAAAAGTTTAAGGAAATCAAACATTGTACTATCTACATATCAGTATCAGCAACCCGAGTTACTAAGCTCGTAGGAGTGTCTCAACACCTAATGCCCTAAGACCAACTAGTCTAGGAGTCATTAGCTGAAAGTTCATTACATGGGTTAAAGATACATGGTGTTTTAAGTTACATGTATATATATTAAAAAAAATAAGAAAAAAAATAATAATCTCAACCCAAGAAAGTTAGCCTTAAACATTAGAACAAAAATTTTGTTTTCTTCCAAGAAAATTCCCATAACTATATATTGATATATTAAGCATAAAAGAAAGGTTTATTAATATCTTGTTTATGAGGTATTGAGCAGATATATAAATTTAATGAGAGTTTATTTATCTGGATATATTAATGGAAGTTGAATGATGAATGCTTTGCTTTGTGGATTTTGCAAATTATTTTTTTATTTTAACATTTTGATTACTTAAGACTAGTAATAAGCTGATTGAGGGTGTGATTAGTACTTAAAATGTATTTTTATCAAGGTTTTATATCATGATTTTACACTTGAAATATAAAAACTTTTTAACTAAAACATGTTTTATAATAACATATCTAATAATATAAGATACATTTAATTTATGGTAAATATTCATTTTAAAATGCAGGCTTATCACATAAATGAAAGGATTGATTCATGAATTTAAGAATTGAAATTGAAAGGACAAAGAGATGGCTAAATTTAGAAAAGAAATGTTGGTGCAATCCAAACTAGAATACTGTTCATTAATTGGGTTATATCTAGAGCAGCTATAGATCTTAGTTTTAGGTCTACTTTATATGGATGGAAAGGTAAGACATAAGCCTACAACTTTCATATGAAACCTAAGATTTAAAAAGGTCATTTGCAAGTCCAAATTGTAGTAACAACAAATAAGTCTAAATCGGTCTTACAGCCTGCACACTATTCAGTGTTTGACTCATAGCTGGAGTTATAGAAGTCCAAATAACCTCCATTTTTTTTTTCTAAAAAGCTGATGTAATTTCCTACAACTTTTATGTTTTAAAGTGGTTCCAATTCTGACGTTATTAATGAAGTTTTGGATAGACAAAAGAAAATAAGGATTGTCACCAAGTTAAGAGTTGGTCATCCACTCATCAATTAGTTATCAAATCAATAGTTTCCAATTTTAGCCTATAAAAAAAAGCATTTTCCATGCATTTAGGCATCTTGGTTTCCAAATCAAGATCATGCTCTTGCTTTCTCTCTTTGTATTTTTGTAATGCTTAAGTTTTGCTTTCATTAATATCAAGTTTATGCCTTTCAATTCCTTTTCTTTACTCAATTAACTTTTATCTTATTTATGTTCTTATTTTGTTATATCAAGGTGAACTTTAATGTTTGATACTAACATGTTTTATATTTATTATCTTGTTCACTCTTTAGTACTTTGCTTGTTAAATGGCTAATCTAGATTTATGTTGTATAAGACTTGGTACAATAAACGCTTGGCATTTTCATAGCCCATACTGTATAGCATAACCGATACCTAAGCTATGAAAGGAACTTGATTTGTTGTTAACATATGCTATAATCATGAATACCTAACGAGATTTATAAACATTAACATTAATCAAATATGATGACTAATATAATCATATTAACAATTTATAAACTGATTAGAACGTCTTTTGTGTGTGGTTTCCAATTGAATAATAAGAGTTTATATTATAATTGTTTGACATACCATTAGTGGATCCTCTAACCTTGAAATTTATTATTAACATTGTTTAATCCTTAAATTAATCTTCCATCTCAAAGTTCTCATCAACTTTTTATTTTTCTATTATTATTATTACTACTACTACTACTACTACTACTACTATTGTTGTTATAGTAGTATTATTATTATTTATAATTTATATAATTAACCTCATTGTGGTTCGATCCCGGTCTTGCCAAATTATTTATTACTTCTACACTCTTGCATTTGGAAGAAGACATCAATCTTTTAGTCGTGTCAATTGGTTAAAACCCTAGAGAGAAGAAACAAAAAGAAAAACAAGAAATCAAACCCCAGATATGACAAGATCTAAAAAAATTTAGATATGGAAAAATTTAATGAAAAACCTAGAATTGCTTGTAACAATGAAAATTAAAGAGATATAACCTGGAATTAGGTGTGCTCTAATACCAAACTAATGCAAAACTATCACTTAGATTGCTAGTTTAAGGTTTGAAGATAAGTTTGTAACTTGACTTAACAAGAACCTCATCTTAGAGAACCAAAGTTATATGCTATTAATCACTCTTATCCTACACTTATAACAAGATGCAATTGACATGTATAAATCACAAGAAAGTTTATCAATCTTTCAAATAGTTTGTAATTTTAATCAAGAATTTAATATGAGAATTACTTAACCACAGAAAATTTAGAAAAAATTTCATAAACTCAAAAATAATATTAACAATTGGTTTATACAGTATAAAGTTCATCTTAATTTGACTTAATGGACCCAAACTTGATAATAGACCTTAACACATTAAAATCCCAAAATAACTCAAATAATAATATAAAACCTAACCTAAATGAACCATTGGTTTTAACCTAAATGAATCATTAAATGCCATAGACCCTAAAATAAATTAAAAGATAAATAAATAACAATATAAGTAATTAAAACAAGACTAAAAGTTGAATTTTGTAATTCATTGACGGAATCAAAGCCCAATATCAAATATATGGTTCTCCCACTTATTAATAAATTAGAATGTCTACCATATATCATTGAAAGGTTATGGATGTCTTCTATCCAACGCAGCTAGAATCACATCAAAATGCATTATTTAGCTTTAGTTATGACCAAAATAGTAGCTAAAGGTCAAAACTAACATATTTGAATCTTTTTATTTCAATCTTAGTGTAATGTCTAGATGCTTATCTAGACATCCATCTTGAACATGAATCAAATTAATCAAGACTTGTTCTTTATTTTTGAAATCCTTTTGATGTCTAACTTAGCCTATGTATTTTAAAGAAATACATTAATCGTCTCCTAAAACCTCTTTGCTCTAAGTCATGTGACTATACCTAATGAAATCTCTAATGGATCTTTTAGTGTTGAATCTAGGATCGTATCATCTACAGTGATAGAAAAGGAAAAAGAAATGAGGGATACAATTATTATTTGTTATAACACTTTTAAATTTGTTGATATAATTTTCACTACACAATTAAACAATTTTACGATAGACTAAGTCTATTGGTGACAAGAATGGACTCTATTAGTGAAATAATTACCGATGGTCTCACCGATAAAACATGTCTGTCAGTATAATAGTCATCGGTAACTCCCACTTTCATCGCTAATTCTATCGCAAATAAAAAAAACCCACCGATAGAACACCAATTATCTTACAAAATAAAACCGTCTACAATTTCAATGGTAATTACCAACGGACTATCCATCGGTAATTATGGCATCAATAGTAATTCTTTGGCAACTCCCTATGAAATACTGACGAATATTATCTATTGGTAATATTGTCAATGATTACAGACCGACGAAATATATCCATTAGTAATTATGGCATAGGTGGTAATTGTTTGGCAACTCTTTGTGAAATACTGACGGGTAATATCTGTCGATGTTTCCGTTGGTATGTATTTAAAATATAAAAATAATAATTTATTAATAGTAAAAAACCTTAATAAACAAATAAAATTGGATTAAACATTAAAAATATAAAAGTAATGTTAAATAATATTCATTACAAATTTAATGTGTTTAAAAAACAAAATTAAACTAAAATAGCGACGAAGCTAGAGAAGGAGAAGGTTGGTTGTTATAGGACCATACGACCAAAAAGGAGTTACACAAGTATCGTCACTCATCTTTGATCTCATCTCTATGACTATTTGACAGAGCTCATCATAATTCATCGAGAGTTGTTGATATTATTGTTTCAAGGCAATGAACTTGTTAGACTGAGTATTCGATACTAATGGAGAGCTTTCAACAATTGAGACACTACGAGTCGAACGCAAGTTTTTAGCTGTAGTGTTAGAGAGGTTGTGGACCTGATTTTTATCAAGTCCACCAGACGATCCCACCTTCATCCATAAATCTGGATGGGTCGAAGGATGGTCTCTATATCTCCTCAACCGGCTATTATAGGTCTCCTGAAAATTCTGTCAGTAAAAAAATCATTAAATGCAATTCAAGATATAATTCAAGAAAATAATAACTTACAAAATAAAATAAATAAATAAACATAACATGAAGTGCTAAGCACAGTTGTCCATGAACTGTTGCACCTCCTTTTAGTAGTCTGGACTCCATACATGTGTCTTTACAAACAACTTCATTGGACTCAGCTCACATTTAAGAGATGCAGCCTGTAAAGAAAAAATAGGTTGAAAGTTAAATATATTATAAGGATCGACAAAGTAATTAATGATATGTTTCATTAAAATTAATCTTACCATCCACTTTGCATGTGCGCTGAATAGGACAGATCCATTAGTGTGTGGGGTCATCGAATCATAAATTTGCTGGTATTGGTTGTTGGCGCCGCACTGTGAGTGCCATGAGAACCGCTATGAGGTCATGTGCTCAATATATGTCGTCCATATTTTCCCTAAGATGAATAGAGATTTGAATTCCTACCAAACCGTCACCTCATTCCATCCTTCAAGACCGTTATCCCTCGCATGTCTTTTTTATTTTTTTTGGTGGCATACCAAAAATCACGTAACCTACTTTCATAGTAAAAAAATAGAATTTAAAATATAAAATTATATATAAAAAAAATAAATATTATTTTCAATGTTACCTAGTTGCCGCGTGATTCTCCCAAACCCTCCTCACAACATTATTGTCTACCCTATCCCACTCAAATTTGTTCTGTGTATATAAATAATTCATATAAAATAAAAATAGTACAAGATATGAAATTATAAAATTATTTATTAAAAATAAACTGAAAATTAAAAATTAACACCGACCTGAAATAGCTTAAACCATACATCGATCAGGATGTCTGGAAACCTAGCTCCAATGAAACAATGGAATCTCCATCAACAATTTAAACGCTAATGTTATAGTCCTTGCAGGCTCAATGTTTGTGAACCTGAAATTAAATAAAAGTAGTAATATTAATTAGTTCATAAATTATGTTTGTGTGTGTAAAACTAAAACCTAAAGAAACTTATATTGAGAGGTCATCCTTCCATTATGCATGGTACTTACGAGTGAATTAACCCCAGTATGAAGGCACACCACTTCTGCACTATGAAACCGCGCTAAAAGAGGCAGTATCACAAGTTAGCGTAGATTCCTCACCGTGATCAGCACATAAGGAAACGTCGTCCTTGCTACTAGAAGAACTAGCTGCAACCGTCCTCTGACGACATGTTGTCGATTTTATTCTACACATCTAAATAAATTTATACAAGTAATTACATAATTAACTTTGATTATTTAAAAAAAAAATCAACAGAGTCTCCTTTATACTAGGGGGTCCCAAGTTATCGACAAAATCATATTACACTTTCAATTTTATTTCACATCCCGATCCGATCATCCTGGATCTCAACATCATCAACACAACATTTTATTCAATAACATCATATAATGATATTCAAGTAAAAGAATCAATTTCAACTATGAATATTCATTGTTAAATTGGTACCTAGAGTTACAAACATTAGATTAAAGTCATATATTCAAATTTATGAATTAATATTACATTTCAAGTTTTAAGAGACAAGACTCTTAATTTATAAATAATTACATGGTTAAAAGAAAAAGGTAACTAAATCAATATCATTCCTAACACGATCGACCCTAGTGGACCTCAAAATAGAAATTAATGTGTACATATAAATAAAAAATGTAATAACATGCAATAACAATGACATGTAAACAATAATATCATAAAATTAAGATAAACTAAGAAAATGTAATTCTATATTTCAATTAACATTTAAAACATAAATTCAATAATAACAATTATAACAATACAATCAATAATATCCTAAATTAAGATAAACTAATTAAATGTAATTCTATATATATAAATTAACATTTTTAACATAAATTCAACAATAACAATTATATAGCAATACAAACAATAATATTCTAAATTAAGATAAACTAATTAAATGTAATTCTATATATATAAATTAATATTTTTAACATAAATTCAACAATAACAATTACATAGCAATATAAACAATAATATCCTAAATTTAGATAAACTAATTAAATGTAATTCTATATATATAAATTAACATTTTTCACATAAATTGAACAATAACAATTATAGCAATATAAACAATAATATCATAAAATTAATAAATAAAATGGAAAAAACTAAAAAACACTATACAAAACAACATAAACACAAAACAAACAATACACAAAACTAAACAAACACTATATCAATTCAAAATAAATTTAATACTTACCTTAATAGTGTGTTGAATTTAAGATTTTATCTACAAACAATACACAAAACAAAGAACATAAAAAAATCATAATTAAAACAAAAAGATATAAAGATAAAGAAAAAAGAATACACACCTTTCAAAACTACCACCAAAACAATAAAATCACTTCCAAAAATGAAATATAAACCAAGAGGAGAAGAGAAATGGAGAAGAAGAGAAACGGAACCAAAGAAAAAAAAGAACCAAATGGGGGGAGGGAGGTTAATATATAGCAATTTTTCCTATGGACATTAATTGTTGTCAGTGGCATTAAATTCTATTGGTAATATTGTCGGAACTTAATTGAAATGCACACCAAAAAAGTTCAAAAATCTAGCCAGACTTTTTGATCGTCGGAAAATCTGTTGGTATTTGTATAGATAGACAAGTGTCGGATATGTGTGCACTTCGAGATGTGTGTAAATCTATCGGTGATTCTGTCGGTAACACTGTCAGTATACCCATTGGTGATTATGGCACAATCCTGTAAATCTTTTGCATCTCTTTGTGAAATACCGACAAGTTATTGTTTGTCGGTGACTCTGTCAGTAAAAGTGGCACAATCCTGTAAATTGTTCTCAACTTTCTGTGAAATACCGATGGGTTATTGGCCGTCAATGACTCCGTCGATGAAAGTGGCACAATCTTGTAAGTTTTTCTTATTTTTTTCATGTAACCCTATCACAAAATCTTAAATTGCAATCTTACAGCACATACAACACAATAACAAGGGCTGACCATTAAACAAGAATAAATATTTAATGTTTCAAATCATTACACAACACAATAACATGTTTAGTTAGTCAAAATTTCTATAAGGATTACTATTCTCATTTCCAACTTCATGCATGTTGCTAGCACTAGAAGTTGACCTTACCACCTGTTATTTCATGCTCTCACTAGAAACAAATAGTTCTCCGTGAGCATAACAACACAGGTAATCCTCCATGAACCCTTCGGTTAGAAGATGCATCGTTATAACATCTTGATGCAGAAACTTTAAATTTTTACACTTCCTAAATGAACACCTAAAAATGTCATTAGTAAAATTTCTTGAAATAGATGTTGAGAAATTAATAAAACCCTGAACACCATTACAATAATTCATCCTTCACAATCATTGGGGTGAGTCCCAATACATCCATGAACGATCATCTATGACTTCTATTGCACCTCTATAAAACATAACAAAAATATTGGTTTTCTCTGACATCATCCAACAAACTAAAACAACACTTATGTTAAATATTCATTATCAATTATCAACTATCAACGTTCATGCATACAAATTTATACATATATAAATTTATAGAAATCACAACTTCGAAATAGAATTGATAACAATTAAACAAGACTCGTTAAACAAGCTATTAATTATTTATTTCATCACAACATATTTAATTCGGTGTAATTCAAATAACATTTCAACAATTTACAAACAAATATAATTTGACAAATTCTAAAACAAACTATAACAACTACAAAATTATACATTTATACTACAAGTTTCTTTGACAAATAACAACTAAACAAGTACAAATGTTAACAAAATACATATACTAAATCAATAAAATTCACAATTAAATATTCAAACTAAAAAGGATAGATTTACTTAAAGAAATGATAAAATCTACAAGAAACGGATATTGTGACCATTTACAAGATAAAAGAAACTTCAATGCTCGTGTTGAGAATAGTGGAGAGTTGGGATGGGTGGGTGGCTGTAGTTTGGGAGGGGAGAGGTAAGATGAAAAAGAACAAGAAGGAGAAACAGAGGAAGAGAGTGTCGGCTAAAGGGTGGGTAGATTATGGTTTTTTCTGATAGAATCACTGACGGATTACTTTCTTCAGTGATTCCATTAGTGATTCTGTCAATGACAATGCCACATCACTGTACGGCTATCTTAGTTTGAATTCCTCAGTCATTCTATTGGTAAAATCGTCTGACATCACCACATCATTGTATATTTCCAGACAAGCTATATACCCCGTTGGCGAAACAGTCGGTATATACTAATGAAATATTTTCATTGGTATATATCAATGATGTCACTGACGGATATATATCATCGGTATATACCGATAGATTATGAGATGGAATTATGTCCGTTGGTCATTATGTTGGTTTTTTTTGGTTTTTTGGTAGTGTTTCAACATAAATTAGCAATGAAATATTTTACACAATGATTTCATCAACAAATAATAATGTGTAATATTATAGATAGAAACATGACAAAATATTTATTAATTTTTAATTATTTTTTATGTTGTCAATAAATAATTAGTAAGAGAGCATATTTCACTGCTAATGACTTCGACAAATTAAGATTTTCTGTCGCCATGAGCATCCAATAATATTGCTGGTATGGATCCATCTATAGTCCAAAAAATGAATATATATATATANATATATTGGTTCGAGAAGGAATTTTGACGCTGAATCTAAATCCATTGATAATTAGCAACAAACTACATTCCGTCGCTATTTTCCTTCTTGTAGTATTTACTTGGATTCCAAATATACTTTATTGTAATAAATTAAGAGCACACATGTTGAATAATTATCATAATTTTTTTCAACACGAAAAGTATATTTTTCTGTGTCAATTTTCACATGCAAGTTGAGTTTAAATTCACTTTTCGAAAAATTTTAAGACATCATTATTTACACTAGTTTGATGCATTCATGCAAAAGAGTTCTCCTTGGTATTGGTTTTAAAGTTTGAATTCGAGTTTTTTTTTTTTTTTTAAAAAAAAGAGGTAAACTTCCTTACTCAGCAAGCTAGAAGGGATATAATTATCATAATTTGGAATCATTTAAAAGTCAAAAGTTTTGGGTATCCAAACATCAAAATTCTCCGGTATTAAACCATACCCAGCTGCTCAAAATTTTGAATTTAATAATTTGATAAAAGAATGACAAACATATTAGTTAATAATACTGTGATAAATGAAGGCTTGACATCAACCCTTGCGTCTCAAAGCGAGTCTCAAACCTAGCAACCCTTGCGTCTCAAAGCGAATCTCAAACCTAGCAATCGTGCCTAGTGTGGATCAAATGATAGAGGCTTAATCACTTAGAAAGGACATACAATAATTCTATGTTTTATTTATCAATATAAATATCACTACCCACACTAAACGTAGAGTTAATACTAATGGGCACCAATTAAAAAAAATGAAAATGAAAAAGAAAAAAAATAAAAGAGAAAACAGAAAGCAACGGCATTGGCCCATGTTATGTCTACTCACCAGCCTCTATGATGTGAACTCCATCTTCCTCCCCACTTCCATCCGCTATTGCTTTACCCCCCCCGCCAGTTCTCTTATTTCTTAATTACCATATTTAGTAAAATATATAGATCATTAACATTAATCTTCATCCACGGAAAAGATGTCCAGAGAAAGAGGAAAGGACATAGCTGAAGGATCCATTGAGAATCAACAACCAGCAACGCCTAGTCGTTATGAGTCGCAGAAGAGAAGGGACTGGAACACTTTTGGGCAGTACTTGAAGAACCAGAGGCCTCCAGTTCCACTTTCTCAGTGCAATAGCAACCATGTCCTAGATTTCCTTCGATATCTTGACCAGTTTGGCAAGACTAAGGTTCATCTACAAGGTTGCATGTTTTATGGGCAGCCTGAGCCCCCAGCTCCTTGTACTTGCCCTCTTAGACAAGCTTGGGGCAGCCTTGATGCTCTTATTGGGAGGCTTCGAGCAGCCTACGAGGAGAACGGAGGCACGCTAGAGACAAACCCTTTTGCTAATGCTTCTATTCGGGTTTACCTTAGAGAAGTAAAGGACTATCAAGCTAAGGCAAGGGGGATCCCACACAAGAAGAAAAGGAAGAAGCAGATTTCAAGCAAAGGAAAGGATGAATCAAGCTCTGAGATGCAGTTTCCTTAAAATCCCAATTGGCTTTCCAGCATCCGTGCACGTATGGTAATCAATCCCTTACCACATTTACTTTTTGACTCCTCTTTTTAATGATAGATTGCCTGCTTTAAATAAACATTTACAAATATCAAGCAGTGTGATTTTCTGCCCTCATGAATGATCAGGTGTCATGGTTTTTGTAATTTAACAACACGAACTTCAAGCCCTGCCCCACCATTTTTTTATAAAATTATACTTTATATTTTCAATCAAATTAAAATTTTAAAACCGTGTAAAATAATGCTATTACTATGATATATAATATTTTTCAAACTCAAGGAACATGTCACTCTCCCTTCTTATTTGCATCGTTTCTCTCTCTCCACTGCTTTTTCTCTCCAAGAATTACCCCTGCAGCAGATCTATACAAGGGTAATTTGAACATTAGTATCCTGCCCTCTGTATCTTCATAGATCTGCATGATTTGCATGTTGTCCGATTTTAGATTTTGTGGGACATTTGCATGTCAATATATGCTTTTATTTGTTCATTTCATTTGCGTGGAAGCGAACCCTTGTTGGATGATTAGAAGTGAGTATATGCTCCAAAACAAAACATCATATGCAGTTTTCGCATTTTACAATTATCCTTATTGCACGACGAGTTAATTTAAAACCGTTATGTAAATCTCAACAAAGTTCAAACAGCTCCTACCTAAGGAGGAGGTGAATTTCTTTAATATAAAACCATTTCTTTTAATTCTTATCAATTAAGTTTTTGGATTTGACAGTTTTTTGTTAACACTGCTGCATATTTTATCAATGTCATGTGTTGAAGTCGCTATTCAATAGATTCAAATGACACTGCTTCAAACTTAGTTTTACAGATTTGTTCTTCCTACTCCAATATATGTCAGGTAATTTATTATCATAAACATTCTATTCGTATGCATGTGTATAATCTAGCCTTTACCAAAGTTGAGAAGACTTGAGAAAAATATATAACATAAAATTAGTTAATGTAAAGATTATAACATAAAATTAGGTCTATCAATATTTTCTAATTATATACATCATATATTTTATAATTTTCTATAATACAATCAACTGAAAATTTAAATAAAAGATCAATAAAAAGAAGGAATGACTTAGTCAACATATTGGCAAGCTAATCATTGGAAAAGATAAATTGAATTTGAATATCCTTCTTTACAACCCTGTCATATTTAATACAAATATAAAAGATATCATTCGCGGACTAATAAGTAACATTCATGTTATTACATCAAATCACAGGCACAAAAGTAGGAGTAATATGCAAATCTAACAATAAATATTGAACCCAAATAACCTTAGTAGTGCCATTAGCCAACACTTTATAGTTAATCTTAGTAGAAGAACAAGCAATCATGCATTGTTTATTGGATTTTCAAGAAATTGATGTAAAAAAAAAAACAAAATATCCACTTGTAGACTTACGACCATCAACACTACTAGCCCATTTATCATTTGTAAAACCATATAAGGCAAATATGGAGCTACAAATGATGTAAGCCAAAAGAAAATATACACCAAAGATAATGTAGAATACATTTAACATCAACCTAATATGTAAGTGTAGAAGCATGTATAAACTGACAAATCTTTTTAACAAGAAAACAAATGTCTAGTCTTATAAAAGTGAGATATTAAAAAGCACCAATAATGTAATGAAACCATGTAGGATCACAAAACAAGCAATCGAGCATTATAGTAAACTTTGAGGTGAACATAAAAGTATTAATAGGTTTGCAAGTAGACATAATTGCTTGAAAAAGTATGTCAAGAATATATTTATCTTGTCATAGAATAAGACCAACATTAATAGAATGAATGGCTCCTAAATCCTGAAGTTTAAACTTTAAACTCAACAACTATATCAATCAGTAAAGCAAGACTTAATTGCTTCCTATAAGCAAAATATCATCCATGTACACTAGAAGATAAAAGATATTAACATCCATAAACAAGATGAATAATGAAGTGTCCACCTGTAAGCTTAAAAGCCAATATAGAAAAGATAATCATTCAAGCAAGTGTACTATATATGAAGAGCTTGTTTTGAGTCATATAAAGACTTATGTAATCGACACACAAGAGAGAAAAGAGTAGAATCAACAAAACCTAGAGGTTGCTGCATGTATATCTCTTTAGCAAGTTTTCCATTGACAAAGATATTATGTATATCGAGTTAATTAATCTCTCAACCATGTGAAAATAGAATGGAGAAAACCAATCAAATAGTCATGTATTTAATAACAAGACTAAAATTCTCATAATAATAAATACCTTCTTGCTAAGTAAAACTTCTAGCAACCAACTAAGCCTTAGAACTCTCAATACTATCATCTACATAATGTTTTATCTTGTACACTCATTGATTACCAATAACATTTATTAAAGGATGAAAAGGAAACAAAGACTAAGTGTTATTAAAACACAACGCTTAAATTTCATCCTTTGAAGCACTATGCCAAGCCTTATACCTATCAACATCAAAAAATATAATTGGTTCATAAGTAGAAGGAGAGAGTGCCTAAGAGAGAAGGTTGGTAAACAAAGCTAAAAAAGTCATCAGATTTGATATCTTTAGCAATTGTAGACAAAGAACTATATGATGTTGACCAATTATAGGTAAGAAAGCTTGAGCCTATATGCTACTATAGAAGACAAGAGAAGAGATCAACAACCAAATTCAACCTAGTTAGAGATTCAAACCAAGACATTGGACTGGCAGCAATAGACCTATGTGAACTAATAGCAAAACAAGAGAGAACCATCAACATTAGACTTGGAAAAGAGCAACTTTGAAAGGGAAGCACCTATACCTAGAAAACGACCATTACATAACAAGCAAATGGCATGAAAAGAAGACTGATGGGTTGTTTGATGGTGACAAAAATGGTAGGTAGTATGGGTGGTGGAGAGGTCGTACATATAAGGAGGGAAAAGGTAATGAATCAAGCAAATTAGACAAATAGGTAGTAGTGATATGATGTGGAGAGGTGTTGTAGGGTTGCGTCATCTTTTTAAATTTGTCAAAAGACAATACTTATTCATAAAAACAAAATGATGTGAGTTATAAATACATTGAGATACAAGGTCAAGACAACAATAATTAAGATTAAAGGAGCTATAACCTAAAAACACATATGGAGAAGAACAAAAATACAACTTATGCATATGTATGGTTATAGAAATGGAAAAAAAAACATCTAAAAATATACAAAATATTATAATTAGGAGTACAATGAAAAAGATACTCAAATGACGATTTATTCTAGATGACAAGAGTTGGCATACAATTTATAAGATACACTAATGATTCAAACTTATAATTTCAAAACTTTAATGGGGCTTCACACTGTCTAAAGAGAGTAAGATCACTTTCGACAATATACCAATAATAACGTTCAACAATACCATTTTACTCATGAGTATGAGACAAATTAAATTGTAATGAATATCGATAGTCTAAAAAAAGTCTTTAACTTATGTTATTCACTACCCCAATTAGTTTGAATACATTTATTTTTTCATGAAAATTGATGCTCAACAAAAAACTTGAAATAAAACAATGAAAAATAAAAAGTATAATAGACTTCACAATATGATGATGATACCATATATATTTCGCATGCGCATCAATATAAATAACAAAAGTAGCAAAAAACATTAGATGAAAAAATAAGAGCATGACCCCAAACATCATTAAAGGTTAAATCAAATAGAGTAAAAGTTTTGAGACCCATAGATCCCAACAATAAACGCGACAACTTTCTTAGCGTACATGCTTGACATTATAAAAATAAATGTTTAGATGTATAAGCAAGTTTATTATTTGATACTAAAAAAGTAAAAACACAAGAAATAAAATGACCCAATAGAGGATGTCAAATATTAGTAGAAACAAAGATGCAAAAAGACACAAGAAATAAGATGACCCAATCAAGGATGCTAAATATTGGTAGAAGCAAAGATGCAAAAAAACTATTAAGCCTAAGGAATTGACATGACTGAAGACTCAAACAAAATATAAAGACCATACTTACTCTGATTAGGAAGGAGCATTGCCTTGGTGGTAGGATCCTTAACATAAAATATAAATGTGAGAAATTTAAAATAAACATTATCACCACGATAAAAGTTTTGAATAAAAAAGTAATGGTTTTTTTAATATGAAGTACATGAAGAACATTAGATAAGGTTGTAAGGTAATGTAGTATGTCTAATATTAGATCTGGAAAGGCCTATATCATTATCAATATGCAAGAGATCATTACCAAGATAAAGTTCAGACCTAGTTAGAGTCGCAAGAGCAGGCTTAACGAGTTGATTTGTATTAGTTTCTATAAACCAATCCATAAAGTTAAGAGAGAGAAGACATTACTAAGTGCAATATTGGTATTTGATTGTTTTCCATGGATGTGAAGCTAAGAACATTAAAGACTTGTATAACTAAAGGATAGGCAAAGTTGGTACCTAATATTATCCATAAAAGAATGGTTACTAGACCATTATAAAGAGCCATTATTCCTTATGTTTAGGGTCTGTCTCTAGATGCTATTTTAAGACTCTTGAAAACCATGAAAATCAAACCTATTTTAGGTGTTGTTTTGATTGTTATTTGAATGCCAGCTTCCATGAAATCGTCTTCTTCCATAACTAAAATTTGAATAATTGTTACAAGAACTTGAAGACTGATTGTATGCAACATATACAAATTAAAATTCTCTAAAAAAATTGATCGATATCGTACACTGTGCAGTTTCCTATAATATCCATAAATATAAGATTAACAAATTAAAGGAAAACTTTTAGGCATCATCGGATGCATGTATGTAGCTGTCAATACAGAAAACTGGAAGAAATGGCACAGTAAATCATAGGAATATGAGTGCATTAAGATACACAAAGAGAAGAGACTTCAGGAATCCACATCCAGTATCTCTGTAATTATCCCTCTTTTAATATACCTAGTAAGTGCTGGCACTAGATACCAATTCTGGTGGCACTAGTAGCAACCCAATCCACCTGCTCCCCTGCCTGTCATTTTCTACGCTAGTCTCTATTGATGTGCCCTGCTTTCTTTTTGGTGATGTGTTTGTTTGGTTGCCTAGCCTTCTCCTTGTTTGCTTCTTTCGTAGAACCTTAATAAAATCACTGATGACTTTCACCCAAAAAACGGTGGAAAAAAAGACAACCTTGTGCTTGCCCAAAAATTTTTGCATGTTGACAGTTGGGTTTCTGACCAACTAATCGATAAAAGTAAATTTTCGTAGAAACTCAATGTGGAAAGTACTGTGCATGCTTGCGCTAAAGCTGAACTTTAGGTGTAATGATAGCACTATTCTGGTTCTAGCTCTCATGCTATACATACATAATTAGATGAACTTATTATTATTATTCGATAGCATTATAGGAACATAATTAGATTAACTTGGTCTGTTGGTTAAACCAATCACACTGTCATCAAAATTTACTGCAAGATATACGCAACTAGCTAGAATGGAATTAACTGCAATGACCAATTCCAGACACTAGAATCCATTGCACCAACTAATTGAATATGTTTGATCCATCCCATAAACGAGGTTCATGCGTGTAATTATTCTTTTTGCAAATATACAGCCCTAGGTATGCAGATATATTTACCACTAGACTCGGGCAAGGTAAGCAAAAGCTGGCCTATATGTAGCCTTCCAGTTAGGAGACCGAAGTTAAGAACACTATTATTGCCGTGTGAGCTTATAAACTGAGAAAAGACAAAGAGACGATTGTTTATAAACTGAGAATCACGTGTATGATTCTGATGTAGAAGATTGTTTAGTAAAACCAATGATATCTTTGCGAAAATATAAACACGTGAATTAAGAATTAACACACCAACACATTAAATAGAAGTTAAGTACAAATATAAAATAATATGTAGTATTTATAGAATTTTGGATAAAAAACAAGGTAGGAAATAAAGTTGTTCTTAAGTATTGTTTGGCTTAATTCGTGCAAACAGTGCCAGTAGTCTTTTAGGATTCTAACTAGATGACTTACTTGATTTTTAACCATGAATCTGAAAAGATTAAATGAAATTGATGAATGAACCTAATAGTTCATTAACTTGCAGAATCAATGAATTAGAATAGATTTAAAAGAATGTAGAAGTAATTAATTCCTGACAATTTATTGCAATGAGTCATATTAAATTCAAAGAAATATGATGGATCAATTTCACATACTTGTAATTTTTTTAACAGCCTTTCATATAAAAAAAAAATTGAATGGTATATAATACAAATACACAAGGAATCATGAAGAGAAAATAAATTGGAAGATCATTACATTACAATAAATAGTTTCTTTTCTTAGATGGCTAATTAGTGAATATAGGATCTTGAACTCATCAACCTTTTATATAAATCAAGATAATTATGGTCACATAGTTCCTTTCCTAGAATTTTTTCTATTTTTTACTATTCTATTTATTTTTTTTACTCAAAATAACAACTAGTTTCATGAATACTTTAGAAAATTTAATTTTTAAAAATTTTCTTATAATTTATTATATTTCAATGATCTCTTATCAAGAGTATTTTAAATACTTCATAAAATAAACTAGAATATGAAAATCATTGAGAGCATAATTCACTATAGTCATGTTGTAGCTAGCACTCTTTTTCACCATGAAAATGAAGAAATTCTTATTTTCTAGTATTATCAAGAGTATTGTATGACTTAGTTTTTTTTTTTAAACCTAGATCTAGTAATCATCAATCAACTAGGTATAGTTACCATCATGACACTTTTTCATCTTTAAAGACTTCATTATGATTTCTCTTGATGAAACTATACACAAGATCTCTCGTTAAACTATTAGCAAATGGATCTATAATATTTTTTTTTGTCCTAATTTAGTCAATAAAATAATTTTATTAGGGAATAAATGTTTGATGATATCATTTCTTTGATATATATATCTAAACTTATAATTATATATTTTTCTTTATACCTTTCCAAGTATTGAATAGTTCTTACACTAGACATAAATCATTGGGACTAGCTTTGGCTAGCATAAGCTATTTTTTAACAAATTTCAAAGCTGCTTGGTTTTCTTCTTAGCTTTATATAGAGCATGAATCTTACTATACATATTTACTTGAAGGACTTCTAAGACATTTTTACTCTATTAAGTATGAAAATATATCTACTTTTGAATTTTGAGTTCTTAGTATTCAATATCTATTTTGCATCACTATATCCCTTATGTATTGTAGTGGAACCTATTGTCCAAGATATATTTTAAGTCACTACATCCCTCATATATTATAGTGGAACCTATTGTCCACGATATATTATAAGTATTTAAATGTTTTATTTATTGCTTTTCAATTATCTAAAACTTAAATTATTGATAAATCTATTTAGCTTGTTAATTGAGTATATGATATTTGATCTTGTGTATTTCATAATATATATCAAGCTTCTAATAATTAAAGAATATTCCAATAAAGTATCCCTTCATCGTTTTGTTGGACAAACACTATTTGTTATTGGTATTTAGACAATATTATTATCACATTTAGAAAGTTTATCAATAAGTTTCTCAATATAATGAGATTCAAACAATACTAAAACATCAATTATCATATAAATTTTAATTCTCGGTATAATATACATTATAACTTATATTTTCATATCAAACTTATTAGTTAATATTTTCTTAGTAGACTTGATCATGTATTCATTGTTGTCCAATATTAACAAGTCATCCATATAATGATATATAATGACATAATATTTTTTTTATATTTCTTACATAAACATATTTATCAACCTCATTTATTTCACATTTATTTGACATCATAGCCTTATCAAACTTATTATGATATTATTTAGAAACTTGTTTCAAATCATATAATGACTTGAAAAGCTTATAATTTTTTTTTCTTTTTATTTAATAATAAATTCATCAGGTTGTTTTATACAAACCTTTTTGTTAAGGTCATAATGTTAAAAAATGTTTTTACATTTATTTGATTTATTTCTAGGTTATTAATAGCTTTGATGGCTATAAATATCTGTATAAACACTATTATTAATATAGGTGAGATTGTATTAAAATAGTTTGTATCTTCTTATTATTTAAAAAAATTTAACAATAAGTATTACTTTGTATTTGTTAATGCCTCTAGTAGCTTTCATTTTTCACTTAAAAATCTATTTGTGGCCTAATATTTTTCTTTTGGATAGAAGATCTACTAGTTTTCATGTATAATTTTACATGATAGATTTAATCTTGCAATTACTATCTCCTTTTAATACGAAACTTCAGAGCAAGACATTGCTTTAAGTAGCTTCAATGCTTCTTTTTTTTCCAACAAGTTAGAAAATTAACGTCAACAAGCATTCATGACATTTTCATCATCTTACTTCTTTTTTGTTTAATTTCATAATTTCTCAAAGATCTTCATCTAAAGTTTAATGAAGACCACTTGAGCTTTCTTTATTTATTCTTATAGGTGAATGAATTTCTTATGTCTCCTTATAAGAAAATAATCATCTTTGAGAGATATATAGCATTCTTTGACTTTTTTTATTGTACCGAGAAGAATATCATTAATACTTAATTTGGTTTAATTTCATCATTCCTTGAAGATCTTCATCTAAATTTTGATGAAGACCATTTGAGCTTTCTTCGTTTATTCTTATAGTGAATGAATTTCTTGTGTCTTCTTATAAAGAAAAATATCTTCTTTGAAGATATAACATTTTTTTACTATATTATTGTATTGGGATAAATATAATTAATATTTAATCTATATATAAGAAATTGATATGCACTACTATAGTATACATATATAATGAATATGTATCTATTATTTTAGGTCTTATCTTGACCTTTTAAGAAATAGGTATTGTCATTTTTTTAAGACACTACTATACTTTGAAATATTTTAAGGAAGATCTTCCTTTTCATAACATATAAGGTGTGTTTTTTTTGTGAGGTACTTTGTTACTTTGAATGACAAAATTGTCTCCCACAATAAGTTCTACGATGCTCCTAAACTTATCGATATGGTATTCATTTTTTTCTTTTAAAGTTTAATTTTTACATTCAACAATGTCATTTTGTTAAGATAAATAAAGAATGGTAATTTGAAGAATAATATCATTTTGAGAATAAAATTCACCAAAAAAATACTTCGTATTCTCCACTTTTTTTTTCATATTACTTTTATTATTTTAATGAGTTGGTTTTCAACTTTCTTCTTATAATGCTTAAGCATTCAAGAGCCTAATATTTTATTGTCACATTTTGAAGTTAACACTACTAAACTTCTCAAGTGTCTCATAATGCATAACAAACAAAAAGTGATAAAGGAATCATTTCCACCCATTCTGTGTAATCTTGTGTAGAGTTTGTATTTTTCTATTAAAATAATAAAAAATTTGATTACTTTGAGCAATAAAAAATAAAATTAAATAATTCATTTATCAAAGGTTTAGGTAAGCAAATATATAAATGAAATAAACAATTAAGATAAAGATTTAAGTCTTAAGATTATAGAAAATTGTTTAGCAAAATCAGTGATATATTTACAGGATTATAAATATATGCACAAAAGAGTAACATACCAATACATTAAACAAAGGATAAGTATAAATATAGAACAATACATGAAGTCCTTACTTGTAGAATTTCAAATAAAAAACCAATGTAGGAAAGAAAGTTGTCAAGATTATGTCATATGTGCTTAAAGCTTAAATGCCCATCAATTGATGCAAACATTCTTGGTGCAAGGATTCCAACAGCTATACCTCAAAATGATGCACTTACAATCAAGCCGACAAAGTAGAAAACTTACACAAATTTTTTATCTAGAACAACAAAACCTAAAGAGATAGAGGAAGAAGAGAACACAAGAAAAAAAGAGGAAATTTTTCCATCTTCATCATTTTCAAATGACATCCATCAACTCTTATTTATATAGGAAACTAGATTATTTGACAATTCATTAAATTTACATAAAAATAAATATGAAAAGATTTAATAAAACTGAATAAAAAATATGACAATCATTAAATTTACAAAATCAATATTGAATCAAAACAAATTCAAATTAATGAATGTAAAATTATTTAATTACAATTAATTTCTAACAATTCATTGAATTTGTTAAATTAATAAATTAATAAAGAATTTCATTACATCAATTTCTTTTTCATTCGATAAATTTTTCAATGCTCAAGAAACAATCACAAAAGCTGCAAACAAATGTTAACATGACCACTAAAGCAGTTTCTGCATTACTTTCTTCACATTATCGGAATTCGGCATGCAAAGAGCAAGTTGAAAGTATCTTAAGTCTCATCTGACATTTCAAATGATTAAAATTCGTTGGTTTTCTTTGCCAAGTCATAACAGAGGATCAATTTGTTGTGTATCATGTTTGAAAACCTAATATTGTTACGAAAGAGATAATCCAGAGATTATCTTATACAGTAGTAAGCTTATGCAATAACCAGTCTTTGAATTTGAAAACCTAATATTGTTACGAAAGAGATAATCCAGAGATTATCTTATACAATAGTGAGCTTATGTAATAACCTGTTTTTGAACTTGAAAGGGCTGAAATAACTGATGCATTTACTTGACTCACTGCCCCTCCAAGCTTAGGGTCGCTTGAAGTGAAACTAAGCTTCATCATTAGATAAGGAAGACGGTAATCGGATAGGGGTTTAACGCCAGCCAGTGGAACGTCTGTGAAATTGTAAGCAACATGCCATTAGACCTTGAGCAACGTCTTGTTTTATGTCGAAGTAATGGTCCTCCTCTATATGCCCGGTTCTTGCCTTAAATACTGAATTGCAAGCATGTGGGTCAAAGCAACTTGTATGGAAAAGTTAAATGGCAGCACCCCGGAAGAATGTAGACAGTGGCTAGAATGGGAGCTGAAATCTCTAACTAAAGTCACACGTACGAATTGTAATCTTTAGGTATTGAGTATCCTTAGCTATTAAGTTTATAACATGCATTGAACTGGAAAAATCCCAGCGAATCGCCAGCCATAGTTAACTCGGTTAATGACTGTGTTCCGTTAATTGGATCATCATTTAAAAACCAATAAAAATGTGCATATACTGAAGAATAAAGTGAATTTTCAACGTAAGTGCTCATACTAGCTGCTTTAGTGATGATATCTTGACCATGTGATATATAGCAATGGTTTAATCTAGCGTGCATTTTGCTATCAATTATTTTAAAAAATATGGAAGTTATAATTTATTCAACATTCTGCGTTTCTAATCGGTTCCATAGGCACCAATCATCCGAAATTGCTTTCTTAATTAAACATGGCATGGATAAACATTGGATCCACACACCAAGTGAATGGAAGAGGGTTTGAGAGAGAAACAAGAGTATTTATATGGCATGGCATGGCATTTATAGTTTCATCTGTAATAATAATGCATACATTTTTCTCAGCGCTTCAATTCTATCACTTTCTTCTTCTATCTTTGCCACTTTCTTAAAGGATTATTGCTTGTTATGAGCTCTATGAAAGAAATGATGCTACTTGAAATAATTTAAAGCAATGCAGGGTTTCTATTGTACATTGAACAGCATGCTGATCTCTTCACGACATTTTCCTCCTTTCCTTTTCCCTTTTTTTTTATTTGTTTTTCTCTGACTAGCTACTTAGAAATTGTAGCGTATCCTTGCAGCATCGTCTTCGAGAAGGCAACTCGCTAGTAGAAAGGGATTGTTAAAGAACAGAATTTCTAGAGCTCATTAGATCATCTGGAATCTCGGAGTACTGAATCTCCTAATCAGTTGTTATTTGAAATTTGTGTTCTTAAAAATTCCGATTTACTTTATTAATCTTAAGTGTGCGCCCAATTTTTGTAGAGCTTTGAACAACCACACACACACACAGAGAGACAACACGTCTAACATCCATAGCATCATGACAATATTGAGGGAACATTTTTTATAAAAATAGTAGGTTGCTGACTAAAAGTCCATTAGTAAAAATATATTTAGCATTAATGAAATCTCTGTATTTTGTTCACCTTTTTTATGCTACATGTTATTCAATATTTTGAACAACATATAGCACATAAAAGGTGAACAAAATACCAAGATTTCCCTTGTAATAAATAACTGATGAAAAAATCCAGTTGTTCTCTCTACATATATAGATCATCTCATTAATGGTCAGATGGATAGAAGAGAGCCTTCGAAGCTTGAGCTTGTAGATCATCTCATTAATGTTCCTTCCACCTTCGACTTGAGAAGAATTTCAATCCTGTCCTTCTTGAAGAGAATTTCTTCAATACCCTTTTAATACGAACACATTTGTTTAGAAAAAACAAACCATTTTGGATATTACGTTAGATGAGCTACATCATATTAACAAATTAACGAAAACATATTCAAATTCTCAAAGTGTAAAAGTTATGGGTGTTCGAAGTCAAGTCCATCTATTGAAATCAGTATTTTTTTACCCTATTACTTTATCTATGACTTGTTTTGGACATTGCATTTGTTGCACCTTCTTCCAGAACAATTATGGTGCTTAGTACAAGAAGTTATTATAGGCTCTTTTTAACAAGATGCAGATGATGAGATAAGAAAATTAAATTTAGATCCATCAAAAATGATAATATATATATATATATATTTCCTCAACTCCTATCCATTTAGTGCGTGACTCATTGAGGATCATAAAATTTCGCAAACTAAGCTCATGGGCTAATCTAATGTCATGTCAGCTGCCAAGAAGATGATTTGATTGCTCGTAGGAATAAAATGGAAATAAATAAAATGAATGGAGAGAAACCCAATGAAATTCTAGAGTCCTTTCATATTTTAGATATGAGGGATGATGAGGATATTCAGGATGAAGCTACCTCGGAAAAGTTCCTATAAGGAAACACTAATAAGTTCAACTTTAATAGCAGAACCCTTTCTGCCCATTCGTTGCTTTCTATCTCCTTCTTCAGGTAAGAATGCATTCGGAAGTTATGGCAGAAAACATTGATATTCGAGATACATGGCAAAAAGACTGGCTATAAGTTTCTGGTGGCTAATTTGAGTAAACTTCAACAGGATCTAGGGTTGGCTGATATGGTAAATGAATATTATCTAGTTGTTTGGGTCAAAAATTGCCAGGTTTCCCGTTGAGTGTCATAATAAATAAAGTTTGACTTGAATGGGAATTAAGCTTGGACGAACTCTTTAAGAGAATGAGAGCACAGAGTGGACTAACACACGGGACAAAGTTTGTGCGGATTTAGAGATGAAATTGATTTGAATAAGCTATTCAAATCCAAGTTCAGAAAGCATAGAAGGATATGGAAGGTGGATTATGATGGTTGGCCATCATATGTTACGTAAGCAAGAAGAAAACAATAGTAGTAGCTTAGCAATAATGGCAGTTCAGCACGATTAATAGAAGTTGAAGCAGCAATAATAGTTTTCAAGCATTTAATATGTCTAATTGTTGGTTAATTCCATTAGATTAGTTACAGAAAGTTAGTTCCTACCAAAGAATAAACAGAGCTATGCTAGTATAAATACATAATGTAAAAAACGAGTGAAGCAAGTAATTGATGAGAATTCCTTTCTAAGAAAAATTGCAGAGCTTCTTCTTCTTATCTCAACTTCTCCATCTCTCAATATTTATTTTTTATCAACTCCATTGTCAAGACCTTTCTTGACAATGTGGTATTAGAGCTAAAGAAGATCCACTCAAACACTTCTAACTCATCATGATAGACAATAATAGACTAAGAGCTCTGGAAAAGCACAATAAATGCACCAACAAATAAATATAGGAGATCAGTACAGAAATAAAGGTGAAAGAAGATGAATTGTGCAAGAAGATGGAACAACGCAATCACAATTGGAGACGGTGCTATTAACTTTGAATTCCGTCGAGGCTAATTTGGATGGAGATCATAGGAGGGAAGGAGTCATTATGGAAGGAAACAACTCCTATCACCAGAATAGCAATAAGGGAGATGTTTTGGGAATTCAAGAAGGAAGTAGGATAAGGTAACTGCTTACTTTTTCTCGAGATAATTCTCGTGGTTGGATCAGAAAGTGTAGAAGATTATTTAAAGTGTATTTTGTACACGTACATCAATGGGTAAAGATTGTTGCCTTATACATTGAAAGCAGGGCTGAGATTTGGCATAAAGGATTCTTGGTGGGAAATGATGATATAAGGTTTGGAATCAAAATGACGTGGTGGAAGAGTTTAATACGCTAGAATAAGGGGAAAAAAATGTAGAGGAATATGTGAAGAAGTTTAAAGAACTCAAGTCCTTAATAAGTGCAGTCAATTCCTCTCCTCCAAAAGCCTCTTATGTATCTAGTTTTACAAGTGAACTCAAAGAGGATATCAAGCTTATGCTAAAGATTCTCAAGCCAATTACACTACTACAAACCTTCAAACATGCTAGATGGAAGGACGAGTCCAATGAGGAAATCACCAAGAGGAACGTAATAATCTCAAGAACTATTTGCAAAAAGATCCAAATATACTTTTTGTGAGAAGAAAGTAGTGTATTTGAGGCATATTATTTTTGGAAATGGAATAGTAACAGGCCTTAAAAAATTGCAGCTTTACAAGATTGGCCAGTACCATATAATTAAAGAACTAAGAGGAATTTTTTAAGTTAGCTAGTTACTACAAGAAATTCATCAGAATTTTGAAATTGTTAGTAAACCATTAACTGAGCCGTTGAAAAAGAACAGCTTTGGGTGGAATGCATTGGCTTATATAGCTTTAGATAGGTTAAAGGAAGCCTTGTATACAGCACCAGTATTAGCATTGCTAGATTTTAAGAAGGTCTTTATGCTGGAAACTAATGCTTGCACCAATAGACTAGGTGTTGTGCTGAGTCAAGAAGGAAGACCTCAAGCTTTTTTCAGTCTAGCATTGGGTGTGAAACACTTAGGATTATCAATCTATAAAAAGGAATACATGGCAATTTTAATAGTAAAGCACTAGAGGCGTTACTTTGAGCACAATCAGTTTATTGTTAAAACAAACCATGAAAGTCTCAAGTATCTTTTGGAGTAGAAGATTCATGCATCCTTACAATAAAAAAGATTGACTAAACTGTTAGGACTAAGCTATCAAATCCATTACAGGAAAGGCAAAGAAAACCTTACAGCAAATGCCTTATCAAGAAGGCTTGCCATTGAAGCAATTAACGAGTTTAGTGGAATGCATGGAATTCAACAAAGGAACTTAGATGCAATTACTATCATTGTACCTACTTGGTATAAAGTGGTGTAAGAAACTTGTAAAATGGTCCTTTTATGCAGGAAAATTTAGTGGAAAAGCTTATGAATCCTCAAACCTAGCCAAAGTATGCATTGATGTAAAAAGATTTTGAGATTTAAATGCAGGGTGGTGACTTAAAGAAAAGAATAGTGCTAGCAGCTAATGGTTCCTATCTTGGTGGCCATGTTGGAATTCAGAACTCGTATAGATGGTTAAAATCCCTATTCTATTGGTCATCCATGAAGAAAATATTTAAGCAAGTTGTTGAAAAATGCAACATTTATAAGCAAGCAAACCTAGATAAGGATGCATATGTTGGGTTTTACATCCTTTAAAAATTCTAGAATAGGCTTGGAGGAATGTAACAATTGATTTCAAATAAGATCTTTTTATTAGTATTTAAAAGTGTATTTTTATTAAGATTTTATATTATTATTTTGTACTTTAAGTATCAATCACTTCTTAACTATAGTATTTTTTATAATAACATATCTAATAAATATAAAATACAAAATACCTTTAATTTATGGTCAATGTTCATCTTAAATACAAGTCTACCATATAAATGAAATGATTAATTGATGAGTTTAACTATTGAAATTAAAAAAACAAAGAGAGGGCTAAGCTTAGAAAAGAGATGCTTGTTCAGTCCAAACTAGAACAATATTAAGTCATTGGGTCATATATGAAGCTATAAATCTTGGATTTCAGTTTGGTTTATATGTCTAAAAACCTAAGACATGCGCCTAAAACATTTAAGAGAGTCCAACACTCAATTTTGTCATTTGAAAGTCCAAATCCTAGCATCAATGAGAAGTCTTAATCTATTCTAAAGTTTAGACATTATTCAGTATTCAGCCCATATCAAGAGTTCTAGAAGTCCAAATACACCAATTCTTTTTTTATTTGAAATCTGAGACAATTTCATAGAACTTTCATATAGACTAAATGTTCAAATTCTAACCTTAACAATGATGTTTTATTCATACAAAAAGATAAGGATTGTCATAAGACAAAATATGGTCACCCACTCAACAATTAATCATCAAATTAATAGTTCTAGATTTTAGCCTGTAAGAGAAGCCATTTTCCATACATTTAGGCATCTTGCTTTTTAGATCAAGATCATGTTCTTACTCTTTCTTTATATTTTTATAATGTTTGAGTTTTGTTTATATTAATCTTTTGTTTATGCTTTTCATTTCCTTTTCTTTACTTAGTGACATGACTAAAAGATCGATATCTTCTTTCAAGTGCAAGAGTGTTGAAGTAATAAATAACCCGGCAAGACTAAGGTCGAACCACATGAAGGTTACTTGTATAAATTATAGATGACAATAATACAACAACAATAATAATAATAACAATAACAACAACAACAACAATAATAATAATAATAACAACAATAATAATAACTGTAGTAGTAGTAATACTAGTACTGATAATAATAATAATAATAATAATAGTAATACTAGGGTCGAACCACATGGAGGTTACTTATAGTATAAACTCTTATTAATCAATTAAAAACCACACTTAAAAGAGGTTCTAATCATATTATAAATTGTTAACATGATTACATTAGTTATCTTATTCGATTAATGCTAATACTTGTAAATCTCGTCAGGCATTCATGATTATAACTTATGTTAGTAACAAATCAAGTTCCTTTCATAGCTTAGGTGTTAGTTATACCATACAGTATGGGCTATGAAAGTACCAAATATTTGTTGTACCAAGTGTTATACAACATAAATCTAGATTAGTCATTTAACAAGTAAAGTATTAATGAGTAAACAAGATAACAAATACAAAACATGTTAGTATCAAACATTAAAGTCCATATTAAATTTACACTATACTTATTCTTACACCATTAGTGTAACCTTTTCACCTTGACATAATAAACTTCGCTAAACATAATGAAAGAAAGAAAAATAAATAAACAAAATAAAAACATAAATAAGATCACATTTTACTAAGTAAAGGAAAGAAATTGAAAGGCATAAACTTGATATTAATAAAAGCAAGACTTAAGCATTAAAAAAATACAAAGAGAGAAAGCAAGGGCATGATCTTGATCTGGAAACCAAGATGCCTAAATGCATGGAAAATGTCTCCTTTTATAGGCTAAAATTAAGAACTATTGATTTAATAAATAATTGATGAGTGGGTGACCAACTTTTGACTTGGTGACAATCCTTATCTTCTCTTGTCTTCTCAAAATGTCTTTGATAACGTCAAAATTGAAATCACTTGAAAACATAAAAGTTATAGAAAATTGTCTTAGCTTTCCAAGAAAATAGAGGTCATTTGGACTTCTAGAATTACAGATATGGGTCAAACACTGAACAGTGCGCAAGCTGTTGGACAAATTCAAACTTTTTTGTTGTTGCTACAATTTAAACTTGAAAATGGCCTTTTTAAATCCTAAGCTCCATATGAAAGTTGTTAGCCTGTCTTAACTTTCCATCCATATAAAGTAGATCTAAATTCAAGATCTATAGCTCTATATATAACCCAATTACCAAACAATGTTCCGGTTTGGACTACACCAACATTTCTTTTCTAAGTTTGGCCATCTCGTTGTCCTTTCAATTTTAGTTATTAAAGTTATCAATCAATTCATTCATTTATATGATAGGTTTACATTTAAAATGAACATTTACCACAAATTAAAGGTATCTTATATTATTAGATATGTTATTATAAAACATGTTTTAGTTAAGGAGTTATTGGTACTTCAAGTACAAAATGATGATATAAAACCTTAATAAAAATGCACTTTTAAGTACTAATCACACCCTCTAACTAGTTTAATACTAATCTCTGGTAATTAAAGCGTTAAAATAGAAAAAAGAATTTGTAAATTTCACAAAGCAAGGTATTCATCATTCAACTTCTATTAATCTATTCAAATAAACAAACTCTCGTTAAATTTATATATCTGCTTAATCTCTTAAACAAGATATTAATAAACCTTCCTCTTGTGCTCAATATATCAACATATAGTTGTGAGGCTTTACTTTGAAGAAAACAAAATTCTTGTTCTAATGTTTAAAGTTAACTTCTTTTGGTTAGGATTTTTTTTTCTTTTTTTTTAAATATATATACATGTAACTTAAAACACAATGCATCTTTAAGTCATGTAATGAGTTTTTGGTTAATGACTTCCATACTAGTTGATCTTAAAACATTAGGTGTTAAGACACCCCTGCAAGCTTAGTAACTTGGGTTCACAATATTGATATGTAAATAGTATAATGTTTGATTTTCTTAAAATTTTCTCCTCAACCCATGTAAGAAATATTGAGCCAATAGATCCTAAGTCAGTTGACTTTAGAGTATTAGGTGTTAAAACACCTTTTCAAGCTTAATTGTTTTGGTTTGGAAGGCTACAAAACCAAACTTATCTATATTTTTATTAACATCATTTAGTTTTATTTTTTTCTTCTTTTTATTATTTTTAAAAAATTATATATTAGCCTTTTTTCTTAGTTATTACCTTTAACAAAAATACATAAATAATGTAATAATCAAATGTTCAACCCACAATCATATGTTAAAGTGTGTATATGTGAAAATTAAGATTTAAGAATACATGTTAAATGAGCATGTGAGCAGAATTAACTGATAATAATGTAAGAGTTTGTAAACCTGAATATTTCAAGTATTATGATAGACTTTATTAAGAACGGTTACTAAGATGTATCTCAGGAGTCACTTTAACAAAAGAGCTTATTTACTGTCATGCTAGTAACAACAATTTTGCACATGCTTTATAAAATAGAAAACACAGTTAGTTAAATTTTTTTTATCAACTACCACCTTCTCCCCCCCACCAAACGAGACATTGTCCTCAATGTCCTAAAGTAGAAAAATAGCATATAGAAGACATCACCTAAAATAATAAACACTAACAAACCTAAAACACACTTAAATAAATATAAGAAATAACAAAACTCAATAATAAAAGCAAAAGACACAAAGATTCACAAATAAAGACTTAAATCTAATCTAAGCTTTTTACAACTTTCCATAGATGATCAATTTACACGCAACTCATGGAAGGATCAATTACAAGAATGAAAGATTGTAATTGGTCAATTAATTATTTAGCAGTAGTAGTAGAGGTTATGATTTATCGTGCCGAAGATATTTGAAATTCTTATTCTATAGCATGATTAAGAAAAGACAACTTATCATAATAACCATTAACATTTAACAAACCTATGAGTTTATGATGAATGTGCAGTTGAGCCCAAGGGGAAATATGAAAGATCTCTTTCAATGTGCCTAGACCACCTGGTAAGGTAATGAAGGCATCAACATGGTTAAACATTGCATTCATTTGAGCAGATATTGTGGAGACCTGTAGTTCCTCTCCAATTATTTTTCTAATGATGTCCCCTTATGCTAAAGTTTCAGGGATGACCCCAAAACTTGATTACCTTCTAAAAATGCAGCTATTGACACACCTCCTATTAACCCAAGACTACCTCCTCCATACACTAAATGAATCTTTCTCTCAACTAGCACCTGACCATGATGATTTGCTAATTCTAAAAACTCCTTTTCTTTTCTAGGACTAGGTCCAACAAAAACATAAATATTTCTTATGTGATGACCTAAGGAACTTGTCATTTCTACACACTTCTATATTTATTGAATGTATAAGTTAAGTAGAAATGAAAGGAAGGAAGAGAGGATTTTATAAATAAGAAATTAAAAAGAAAATCATACCACCTATATATAGGCCACCTGGAGTCACGCGCGCGCGCACACACACACTTTCTCTTTATTTTTTTATTTATTTAGAAAAAAAACATGTGTATGTATAGGTGGTTGTGGTTGTGGCTCACATCTTCCCTTGGTTTTACATCTAAGAATAGCTTAAATGCCCTTTATAGGTTGGGGATAGGCTTCCCATCTAGTTTTCTTAAAAAATGGCAAACAAGGTCTTTTTTAATTAGATTCTCCTCACTAAATCGATCATGTTTTTTATGAAAATGGGTTTATAAGTCATGAATTACATGATACTTATCTCAATTATGATGAGACTTAAGAGTCAATAGAAGATTATCTAAAAAGTCTTTGTATTTTGAAATAAATCTCACCTTTTGATAATTTTCACAGGTTTTGCGGAATGCATGTGATTTCTTGAATATGATGGGCCAGTAATTACTTACCTCATTTTCAGGAATGCATATTGAAAATATTTGATCAAAACAATAATTGAATAACTAAAGGTCATCCTAATAAAACATTTACACGTCGCTCAAAACTTTTCTTTTATCTTGGTTATCTAAATAAGTTAGCAAAAATCCTAAAGTAAAAAAATTGATATTTTTAGCAAACCAAGGCATTGAATTAAGAGAAAGTAAAGATTTATCAAGAAAGTAATCATCGATTGGTGTGATGTCGAGTGTCGAATCTATTGTCACTTTTGATAAAAGATCTGCATCAACATTTTTTATGTCTTTTTCTAAGTAAAGGAAAGGAATTAAAAGGCATAAACTTGATATTAATAAAAGCAAAACTTAAGTATTATAAAAATAGAAAGAGAAAAGGCAAGAGCATGGAAAGTGCATGGAAAATGTATGGAAAATGTCTAGATGCATGGAAAATGTCTCCTTTTATAGGCTAAAATTAAGGACTATTGATTTGATGACTAATTGATGAGTGGGTGGACAACTCTGGACTTGGTGACAATCTTTATCTTCTCTTGTCTTCCCAAAACGTCTTTGATAACATCAAAATTAGAACCACTTGAAAACATGAAAGTTGTAGGAAATTGTCTCAGCTTTCCAGGAAAATAGAGGTCATTTGAACTTCTAGAACTCCAAATATGGGTCAAACACTAAACAGTGCACGGGCTGTAGGACAGATTCGGACTTCTTTGTTGTTGTTATAATTTGAACTTGAAAATGGCCGTTTTAAATCTTGGGTTCTATATGAAAGTTGTAAGCATGTGTCTTACCTTTCCATCCATATAAAGTAGACCTAAATCCAAGATCTACAGCTTCAGATATGACCCAATTACCAAATAGTATTCTGGTTTAGACTGCACCAACATTTTTTTTCTAAGTTTGGTCATCTCTTTGTCCTTTCAATTTTAGTTCTTAAATTCATCAATCAATCCTTTTATTTATGTGATAGTTCTACATTTAAAATGAACACTTATCATAAATTAAAGGTATCTTATATTATTAGATATGTTATTATAAAACATGCTTTAGTTAGGGAGTTATTGGTACTTCAAGTGCAAAATGATAATATAAAACCTTAGATATTATTCAGCATTTAGCCCATATTTGAAGTTCTAAAAGTCCAAATGCAGTGATTTTTTTTATAGAAAAGCTGAGACAAATTCTAAGAACTTCATGAAGACTATCTATTCAAATTCTAATGTTAGACATAACATTTTATTCAAACAAAATGATAGGGATTGTTACCAAGTCAGGATATGGTCACTCACTCAACAATGAGTCATCAAATCAATAGTTCTAAATTTTGGCCTATAAAAGGAGGCATTTCTCATATATTTAGGCATCCTACTTTTCAGATCAAGATCATGTTCTTGCTCTCTCTTTATATTTTTATAATACTTAAGTTTTGCTTCATCCCTTATTTATGCTTTTCATTTTTTTTCTTTACTTAGTTAACTTATATCTTATTTATGTTCTTCTCTTGTTTATTTATGTTTCTCTTTGTCATTATATTTAGTTAAGTTTATTATGTGAAGGTGAAAAGGTTACACCAATATTTTAAGAATAAGTATAGCTTAAACTCAACATGGACTTTAATGTTCGATCCAAACATGTTTTGTATTTGTTAATTTGTTCACTTTTAATACTTCGCTTGTTAAATAGTTGATCTAGATTTATGTTCTATAACTCTTGGTACAACAAATACTTGATATTTTTATAGCCCAACCATACAGTATAATAAACACATGTGCTATGAAAGGAACTTGATTTGTTGTTAACATAAGTTATAATCATAAATACATGATAAAATTTACAAGTATTAGCATTTTCCAAATAAGATAATTAATATAAGCATGTTAACAATTTATAATCCAATAGGAACCTTTTTTGTGTATGGTTTCTAGTTTAGTATTACCATTAGTGAATCATCTGATCTTGATATTTATTTTTATCATTGTTTAATTCTCATATTAATCTTACATCTTAAAGTTCTCTTTAACTTATTATTATTGTTGTTGTTGTTGTTGTTGTTTATAATTTATATAGTTAACCTTCCTATGGTTCAACCTCGGTCTTGTTGAGTTATTTATTTCTTCTACACTTCTACACTTGTAAGAAGACATTAATCATTTGGGCATGTCAAAGAACACTCTTTACATGTTAATTCTTAATCTATCTTTATAATATCTTTTTACATTTTTTTTCATATTCAAAATAAGTTTGTTCACATCATTGAACATTTAATAAGGCTATTATTTATTTTTCAAACTCAACAATATCACACTTTAGCATGAGAAATTCAAATTCTATAGTCAACCCATTGCTTTAAGTTATAAAACTTGAGAAAAGTATCATGTTGATAGTTTAAGCAAGAGCATTCTCTTAAACTCTATTTTCATATTCTTTCATGACATGATCTTGCTCCTGCCTTACAAGCCCTTTGCTTCTAAAGATTCCTCCACCATAAATAAACATATATTCTATGTTTAAAAGCCACCAACTTCACTTTTCTTAACGATTTGGAGTTAATCAATAAAATTGTCAAGTTGTATTTTTCCTTTAAATTAAGGAATATCAATTTTTATATTTGAATCGTGATGTAACCTTATATTCCTTTTTCTTTGATATAGAGAAGAAGAACTATTATTAGAATAACTAATTTTAGTGCCATCGTTATGATCATCATCTTGATTCTCGTATTAGTCAAGATGCTCTTAATGTTGGTGGATTTGTCTTCTTATTTCATCCACTTCAAGATGATGAATGTCCCTCAACATCCATGAAAAACAATAGTTATAAATCTTAAGCTCTAATACCACCTTAATACTGTGATAGTAGGAATATAGAGCAAAAATAGTCCACTCATATCAATGATAGTTTTTGCTCACCACTTTAAGGTACAAAACCAAAAATATACAAATGCAAATAACCCACCACTTTAAAGATACAAATTCACTTGCCACTTTAAAGACACAATGCTTATGAATAAAATTTCACCATTTATAAGAAGATGCATAATTGTATAAGGTCTCAAAAGACCAAGTCAGATACTTTTTCAACAAAATTGTTGAAAAATAGTCCACTCATATCAATAAAATTGTTGTTGCAACAATTTGGACTTGAAAATGCCCTTTTTAGATCTTGAGCTCTATATGAAAGTTATAGGTCTATGTCTTACCTTTCCATCCATATAAAATAGACCTAAATATAAGATTTATAGATTCAGATATGACCTAATTATCGAACAATGTTCTGGTTTGGATTGCACCAACATCTTTTTTATAAGTTTGGCCATCTTTTTATTCTTTCAATTTCAGTTCTTAAATTCATCAATCAATCTTTTCATTTATATGATAGGCCTACATTTAAAATGAACATTTATCACAAATTAAAGGTATCTTATATTATTAGATATATTATTATAAAACATGTTTTAGTTAAGAAGTTATTGATATTTTAAGTGCAAAATGATGATATAAAACCTTGATAAAAATACACTTTTAAGTATTAATCACACCCTACCAACTAGTTTATTACTATTCCCTAGTATTCAAAGCGTTAAAATAGAAAAATACTTTGCAAATTTCACAAAGCAAGGTAGTCATCATTTAACTTTCATTAATCTATCTAGATAAACAAACTCTCGTTAAAAATTCATAAACCTTTCTTTTATGCTCAATGTTTCAACATATAATTATGGTGCTTTTCTTGGAAGAAAATAAAATTTTTGTTTTAATGTTTAAGGTTAACTTTCTTGGGTTGGGATTATTATTTTTGTCTTCTTCTTTTTTTTAATATATATATATAATTTAAAACACCATGCATCTTTAACCCATGTAATGAGCTTTCAGCTAATGACTCCCAAACTAGTTGGTCTTAAGGCATTAGCTGTTAAGACACCCCTACGAGCTTAGTAACTCGGGTTGCAGATATTGATATATAGATAGTGCAATGTTTGATTCCCTTAAGCTTTTCTCCTCAACCCATGTAACAAGTGTTGGGCTAATAACTCCCATATCGGTTGACTTTAAGGTATTAGGTATTAAAACACCCCTTCGGGCTTAATTGCTTAGGTTATGGAGGCTACGAAACTAAACTTATCTATATTTTTATTATTATCATTTTTTCTATTTTCTTTTTTCTTTTTTCTTTTTTCTTTTTTTTTCTTTTTTTTGTTTTGTTTTTTTTAATTATATATTATCCATTTCTCTTAGTTGTTACTTTTAACAGAAGAACATAAATAATGTAATAATCCAATATGCAAACCATAATCATATGTTAAAGTGTATGTGTAAATTAAGGTTTAAGAATACATGTTAAATAAGTATATGAGTATAATTAAGCGATAACAATGCGATAGTTTGTAAATCTGAATATTTCAAGAAGTATTATGATAAACCTTGTTACGAATGATTACTAAGATGCGTCTCAATAGTAATAAAAATTCTCCTTACTCTGTGACACGATGAAAAAATTGATGTCTTCTCCCAAGTGCAGGAGTGTCGAAGTAATAAATAACCTGGCAAGACTAGGGTCGAACCACAAGGAGAGTATTGTACAAATTATAAATAACAATAATAACAATAACAACAATAGTAGTAGTAGTAGTAGTAGTAGTAATACTAATACTAATAATAACAATAATAACAATAATAAAGAAGAAGATGATGAGAACTTTGAGATGAAATATTAAAGTTGACACGACAAAAAGATTAATATCTTCTCCCAAATGCAGGAGTGTCGAAGTAATAAATAACCCAGCAAGATTGATAAACCTGAAATACACTGAAAAAAATATAAGAAACAACAAAACACAATAATATAACCAAAAGACACAAAGAGCATGTGTATGTACAGGTAGTTATCCGCCATTTGACCGGGGTGAGAGAAACTAGCAAACATCACTTAAAAAAAAACAATGTGAGAAAAATAAAATAATCAACCTTTATCTATAAGATCATTCCAACCAGTTGATTTATTTTCACTTGGAAAATTATCAAAGTAAGCTTTCAAACGATGTCCATTTTTCTTAAAATCATTGTCATTCATTGAATTCTCAATATCACAGGCCCCATAAGGATTCCTCCATCTTGGTCTTAGCCTTTTAGGGAATGCATAGAGTTAAGAATTATAAAATAAAATTTTTTGACCAGTATTAACTTTTTGACAATTTTCACGAGATTTGCAGAATGCATACATGTCCTTGAACATGGTGGGCCAATAAAATCCATTTTGAAAGGTTTTTGTAGCTGTCTTTTTTGATGAAAAATAACTTCCACATGCTTCAGAATGATAAAGTTTAATGACACTACTTACCTCATTGTCGGGAATGAATCTTTGAAATATTTGATCAGGACAATATTTGAATAAGTTAGGGTCATCACCATAAAAGTTCTTCACTTCATTCAAAAACTTTTCTTTGTCTTGGGTACTCCAATCAGTTGGTTAATCTCCTAAAGCAAGAAAATTAATATTTTTATCATACCAAGGCATTGGATTAAGAGAAAGTAAGGATTTCTTAGGAAAGTAATCATCGATTGGTGTGATGTCAGATGTCAAATTTGTTGTCATTGTTGACAAAACATTCACATCAACATTTTGGATGCGTTTTTCATCCATGATTTCTTCCTCAAAATAAATCATTTGCAAATCTTTTGATTCATCCAACTTATTTTTACTTAAAGTAGATTCAAGTTGATCAAAAACTAATTCATCAAAATGATCTACTTCTTGTAAATAATTATCATCTCCAAGTTGCTTGCAAATGTTGAAAATATTCATCTCCAATGTCATGTTTCCAAATGATAGCTTCATTAATCCATTCCTACAATTAATCAATGCGTTAGAATCAGTATTTTCTTTGCAATTTTCAGGTTCAACCTCTTCCTTACCCTCAGAGATTGACTCATCATCTTTCTAATAAGATTCAAGAGAGGGTTTTTCAATAACCTTACCACTGCGAAGAGTAGTGACTGATTTGACTTGATCCATGTGTTAGCTTCCGGAACTACTTGTATTTGCATTGTATTGCCCCTTGGGATTTTGTTGTGGTTGAGATGGAAACTTACCTTTCTCTTAGAAACTGAGAGCAGATATTAATTTTGCAAGAGTGTCTTTAAAATCTGTCATGTTTTGAGCAGGTTGAGTATTGATTGTCTCTTGCTTTTCAATTAATACATGCGATGTTTCCTCAAGATTTCTTCTAGAAAATGGAGCATAAGGGGGTGCATATCCATGAGAATTTTAGAAATTATGGTGTGCTTGAAATGGTGATTGTGAAGTTTGTGCATCACTCTTCCACCTAAAATTTGGATGATTTCTCCAACTAGCGTTGTATGTTTGTGAGTATGAGTTGTGGTTGGCCCTTTGGAAACTGTTTAAAGCATGGGCTTGTTTATGGAGACATTTCTTAAAAAAAGGCAAGGTTGGACAGTTATCGGTTGAGTGTTCATTTGTTTCACATATTTGACATGCAATGTTTTCAACAGATTTTAATTGACCACTTTTTTTCAATTCTAGTGTCTCGACTTTTCTAGCTAAATATGCAAACTTGGCTTGAAGGTCATGATCTTTCCTAAAGTTATACATACCTCCACTAGATGTATGAGGTTGAGTTTTACTCGGTGCCTCATAAGTACCTACGGTGTCCCAATTTTGAGCATTTTCAACTAACAAGTCTAAGTACTCCAGTGCTTCATCAGGGTCTTGGTCTTCAAAAGTTCTATTGCACATCAATTCAACCATTTGCTTATCTTTAGGTGTTAACCCTTCATAAAAATGTGACATCAATCTCCATGTTTCAAAACCATGATGAGGACAAGTACTAAGCAAGTCTCGATACCTATCCCAACATTTGTAAAATGTTTCCCCTGGTTTTTGAGTGAAAGTAGTGATTTGTCTTTTGAAAGAGTTTGTTCTATGAGATGGGAAAAACTTCTTTAAAAATTGTTGTTGCATTTCATTCCAAGCACAAATGGATCCTGGTCTCAAATTTTGTAGCCATCTTTTAGCTTTATCTTTTAATAAAAAAGGAAAAAAGCTTTAATCTGATGATGTTCATGCTACAATTTAAATTATTATATACGTTGCAGACCTCCTCAAATTCCCTTAAATGCAAGTATGGATTTTTCAATTCTAAACCATGAAAAGAAGGTAAAAGTTGAATAATGTCTGGCTTAAAATTAAAATGAAATGCATCGGGAGGGAAAACTATGCATGATGGTGCACTTGTTCTTGTGGGATTTATGTGGACTTTAAGTGTTCTAGCACGGTTATTCTCATTATTCTCATTATGAAGTGATTGATTATCTTCTTCAGCCATATTTTCTAAAAATGATGACGATACCCTACAAAGTCTACCACTTGATGTACGTGACCACACTCTCATGCACGTGTAAGAATAGAATAAATGGAAAAGGAAAACAAAAGAAGAAGAAACAAGAAGAAAGAAAAAAAAAAGCAACAAAGTTATATACAAGAAAAACTTAAAAGAGAAAATAAACTAAAAATTATAATTTATACAAAACTTACCTCCCCAGCAACGGTGCCAAAAACTTGACACGATGAAAAGATTGATGTCTTCTTCCAAGTACAGGAGTGTACAAATTATAAATAACAATAATAAAACAACAATAATAATAACAATAACAACAATAATAGCAGTAGTAGTAGTACTAATAATAATAATAATAATAATAATAATAGTAATACTAATACTAATAATAACAATAATAAAGAAGAAGATAATGAGAACTTTGAGATGAAATATTAAAGGATTAAACAATGATAATAACAAATGTCAAGGTTAGACGTTCCACTAATGGTATGTCAAACAAGTATAGTATAAACTCTTATTATTCAATTGGAAACCACACACAAAGGAGGTTCCAATCATATTATAAATTGTTAACATGATTACATTAGTCATCTTATTCAATTAATGTTAATACTTGTAAATTTCATCAAGCATTCATGATTATAACTTATGTTAACAACAAATCAAGTTCCTTTCATAGCTCAGGTGTCGATTATACCATACAGTATGGGCTATGAAAGTGCCAAGCATTTGTTGTACCAATTGTTATACAACATAAATCAAGATTAGTCATTTAACAAGCAAAGTATTAAAGAGTGAACAAGATAACAAATATAAAACATGTTAGTATTAAACATTAAAGTCCATATTAAGTTTATACCATACTTATTCTTACACCATTAGTGTATCCTTTTCACCATGACATAATTAACTTAGCTAGACATAATGACATAAAGAAAAATAGATAAACAAAATAAGAACATAAATGAGATAAGAGTTAACAAAGCAAAGGAAAGGAAATGAAAGGCATAAACTTGATATTAATGAACACAAAGCATAAAGAACACAAAGAGAGAAAACAAGAGCATGATCTTAATCTGGACACCAAAATGCCTAAATGCATGGCAAATGCCTCCTTTTATAGGCCAAAATTAAGAACTATTGATTTGATGACTAATTGATGAGTAGATGGTCAACCCTCGACTTGGTGACAATCCTTATCTTCTCTTGTCTACCTAAAACGTCATTGATGAAATCAAAATTAGAGCCACTTGAAAACATAAAAGTTCTAGGCAATTGTCTCAGCTTTCTTGTGTAAACAATTCAGCTCATTTTGACTTCTAAAACTCTAGATATGGCCAAAATACTAAATAGTGCTCGAGCTGAAGGACAGATTCGGGCTTCTTTGTTGTTACAACAATTTGGACTTAAAAATGGCCTTTTTAGATCTTGGGCTCCATATGAAAGTTGTAGGCCTATGTCTTACCTTTCCATCCATATAAAGTAGACCTAAATCTAAGATCTATAGCTCCATATATGACCCAATTATCGAACAGTGTTCCGGTTTGGATTGCATCGACATCTCTTTTCTAATTTTGATCATCTCTTTGCCTTTGCAATTGAAGTTCTTAAAGTCATCAATCAATCCTTTTATTTATGTGATAGGCCTGTATTTAAAATGGACATTTACCACAAATTAAAGGTATCTTATATTATTAGATAGATTATTATAAAACGTACTTTAGTTAAGAAGTTATTGATACTTAAAGTGCAAAATGATGATATAAAACCATGATAAAAATGCACTTTTGAGTACTAATCACTCTGCCATCATAGTAACAACAATTTTGCACATGCTTTATAAAATAGAAAACATAGTTTTTCTTTTTTTTTAGCTGCTACCCTCCCCCCCAACTAAAACAAGACATTGTCTTCAATGTTTAAAGGTAGAAAAATAGAGTATAAAAGATATCACATGAAAAAACAAACAATGACAAACCTGAAACACACTGAAACAAATATAAGAAACAACAAAACACAATAATAAAACCAAAAGACACAAAGATTCACAAATGAAGGCTCAAATCCATTATAAGCTTTTTACAGCTTTCCTTGGTTGACCAATTTACGCGACTCATGGAAGGATCAATTACAGGAACGAAAGATTGTAGTTGGTCAATCAATTATTCAGCAATAGCAGCAGAGATTATGATTTGTCGTACAGAAGATGTTAGAAATTCTTATTCCACAGCATGATCAAGAAAAGACAATTTATCATAATAACCATTAACATTTAACAAACCTATGAGTTTATGGTGAATGTGCAGTTGGGCCCAAGAGGAAATATGAAAAATCTCTTCCAATGTCCCTAGACCACCTGGTAAGGCAATGAAGGCATCAACATGGTTAAATATTGCATTCATTTGAGCAGACATTGTGGAGACCTGTAGTTCCTCTTCAATTATTTTTCCAATGATATCCCCTTGTGCTAAAGCTTCGGGGACGACCCTCAAAACTTGACTACCTCCTAAAAATGCAGCTATTGACACACCTCCTAAACATGCAGCTATTGACACACCTCCTATTAACCCAAGACTACCTCCCTCATACACCAAATGAATCTCTCTCAGCTAGCACTTGACAAAGATGATTTGCTGATTCTAAAAATTCCTTTTCTTTTCCAGGACTAGATCCACCAAAAACACAAATATTTCTTATGTTATGACTTGAGGAACTTGTCATTTCTACACACTTTGGTATTTATTGAATATATGGGTTAAGTAGAAATGAAAGGAAGGAAGAAAGGGTTTGTAAATGAGAAATTAGAAAGGCAATCATACCACCTATATGTAGGCCAACTAGAGTCTCGCACATACTCTCTCTCTCTCTCTCTTTATTTATTTATTTATTTATTTACTTTTGATAAAGCATGTGTATATATAGCTAGTTATGATATTGGCTCACATCTTCCTTTGATTTGACGTCCAAGAACAGCTTAAACACCCTCTATGGGTCAGGGATAAGCTTCTCATCCAGTTTTCTTAAAAACTGGCAAATAGGGTTTTTTTTAGGCAGATTCCCAAGACTAAGTCGATCATATTATTTATGAAATAGTGGTCATAAATCATGAATTGCACGACGCACATCTCCACAAAAAAATTGAAATAGTGGTAAATTTTTATAATCGTATTTTGGGGCAGAACGGGAAAATACTTTTTCAATTTTTTAAGATTAGTGTCCATTTTCAAATAAGAATTGGAAAAGAGATTCAAAGAATTGAACAAATATATACACAGATATTAGTTATTGTGGGAAATTGAAAGAACCGACTTATGTCACGAAGTACCGTTATCCGTCATTTGACTAGGGTAAGAGAAACTAGCAAAAATCACTCAAAAAGAAACACCAAAAAAAAAATCAATCTTTATATACAAGATTACCCAATTCAATAGAGTCATGTTCAACAGAAAAATTATCAAAGTAAACTTTCAAACAATGTCCATTTACCTTGAAAACATTATCATTCATTGAATTCTCAACATCACAGACCCCATAAGGATTACTCCATCTTGGTCTTAGCTCTCTAGGGAATGAATAGAGTTGAGAATTATAAAACAAAACTTTTTGACTAGTATCAACTTTTTGACAATTTTCACAAGTTTTGCAGAATGCATGCGTATCCTTAAACATGGTGGGCCAATAAAATCTTTGAAAGATTTTGCAACTGTCTTTTTTATGAGAAATAACTTTCACATGCTTTAGAATGACAAAGTTTAATGACACTACTTACCTCATTATTAGGAATGAATGTTTGAATAAGTTATGGTCATTATAATAAAAGTTCTTCACTTCGTCTAAAAACTTTTCTTTGTCTTGGGTACTCCAATCAGTTGGCAAATCTCCTAAAGCAAGAAAATTGATATTTTTATCATACCAAGGCATTGGACTAAGAGAAAGTAATCATCGATTGATGTGATGTTAGATGTTGAATTTGTTGTCACTTTTGACAAAAGATTCGCATTAACATTTTCGATGCGTTTTTCATCCATGATTTCTTCCTCAGAATAAATCATTTGCAAATCTTCAGATTTCTCCAACTCATTTTTACTTAAAGTAGATTCAAGTTGATCATAAACTAATTCATCAATATGATCTACTTCTTGTAAATCATTATCATCTCCAATGTCATGTTTTCAAATGATAGTTTCATCGGTCCATTTCTATAATTAATCAATGCAGGTTGCAAGAAACTGACGTCCTAAAATAACAGGAAATGAATTACATGCCTCAACAAGTTGTGTATCCAAGACAACAAAATCTACAGGATAAATGAATTTATCAACTTGTACTAACACATCTTTGACTATTCCTCTAGGCACTTTTACAGATCTATCGGAAAGTAAAAGAGTTACAAAAGTTGATTTTAACTCACCTAGATTGAGACTTTGAAAAACTCAATATGAAAGTAAATCCACACTAGCACTGAGATCAAGTAAGGCTCTTTTAATTTTATGCTCTCCAATAAAGCAAGAAATTGTAGGACAACCAAAGTCTTTATATTTCAAAGCATTATTGTTCTGAAAAATAGCACTTACTTGTTCGGCTAAAAAGACTTTCTTTTTCACATTCAGTTTCCTCTTCACAATGCATAGATCTTTCAAAATTTTAGCATAGGAAGGAACCTGTTTAATAGCATCTAGCAAAGGTATATTGATTCTTACCTCTTTGAAAGTTTCAAAAATTTCAGAGTTGTGATTAACTTTTTTTTGTTTGGTCATAACTTGAGGAAATAGAAGTGCTAGAGGAGAATCGGTCTTTTCTTTGTAATTTTCATATTCAACCCCTTTATTACCCTCAGAGATTGACTCATCATCTTTCTCATAAGGTTCAAGAGAGGGTTTTTCAATAACCTTACCACTGCAAAGAGTAGTGACTCATTTGGCTTCATCCATATGTTGGCTTCCGGAACTACTTGCATTTGCATTATATTGCCCCTTGGGATTTTGTTGTGGTTGAGATGGAAACTTACCTTTCTCTTGGAAACTGAGAGCAGATGTTAATTTTGCAAGAGTATCTTTAAAATCTGTCATATTTTAAGCAAGTTGAGTATTGATTGTCTCTTGCTTTTCAATGAATGCATGCAATGTTTCCTCAAGATTTCTTCTAGGAGGTGGAGCATAACGAGGTGCATATCCATGAGAATTTTGAAAATTATGGTATGCTTGAAACAGTGGTTGTGAAGTTTGTGCATTGTTGTTCTCACTCTTCCAACTAAAATTTAGGTGATTTCTCCAACAAGGTTTGTATGTTTGTGAGTATGAGTTGTGGTTGGCCCTTTGAAAACTGTTTAAAGCATGGACTTGTTCATGGAGACATTTCTTAAAAGAAGACAAGGTTGGACACTTATTGGTTTAGTGTTCATTTCTTTCACAAATTTGACACACAATGTTTTTAATAGATTTTAATAGACCACTCTTTTTCAATTCTAGTGCCTTGAATTTTCTTGCTAAAGATGCAAATTTGGCTTGAAGATCATGATCTTCCCTGAGGTTGTACATAGCTCCACTAGATATATGAGGTTGAGTTTTACTCGGTGCCTCATAAGTACCCGCGGTGTCTCAATTTTGAGCATTTTCAACTAACAAGTCTAAGTACTCCATTACTTTATTATGATCTTTATCTTTAAGAGTTCTATTGCGCATCAATTCAACCATTTATCTATCTCTAGGTGTTAACCCTTCATAGAAATGTGAAACCAATCTTCATGTTTCAAAATCATGATAAGGGCAAATACTAAGTAAGTCTCGATACCTATCTCAACATTGGTAAAATATTTCTCCTAGTTTTTGAGTGAAAGTGGTGATTTGTCTTTTGAAAGAGTTTGTTCTATGACATGGAAAAAACTTCTTTAAAAACTATTGTTGTATTTCATCCCAAGCACGAATGGATCCTAGTCTCAAATTTTGTAGCCATCTTTTAGCTTTATCTTTTAATGAAAAAAAAAGTTTTAATCTGATGGTGTTTATGCTACAATTTAAATTATTATATGTGTTGCAAACCTCCTCAAATTCCCTTAAATACAAGTATGGATTTTCCAATTCATGGTCATGAAAAGAAGGTAAAAGTTGAATAATATCTGGTTTAAAATTAAAATGAGATGCATCAGGAGACAAACTATACATGATGGTGCACTTGTTCTTATTGACACGACAAAAAGATTGATGTCTTCTCCCAAGTGCAGGAGTGTCAAAGTAATAAATAACCCGGCAAGACCGGGGTCAAACCACAGGGAGGTTAATTGTATAAATTATAAACAATAATTATAAACAACAATAACAACAATAATAACAATAACAACAACAACAATAATAATAGTACTAGTAGTAGTAGTGGTGGTGGTGGTGGTAGTGGTAGTAGTAGTAGTAGTAGTAGTAGTAATAACAACAATAATAAAGAAAAAGAAGAAGAAGAGAACTTTGAGATGAAATATTAAAGCAAGGATTAAACAATGATAATAACAAATGTCAAGGTTAGAGGTTCCACTAATGGTATGTCAAACAAGTATAGTATAAACTTTTATTATTCAATTGGAAACCACACACAAAGGAGGTTCCAATCATATTATAAATTGTTAACATGATTACATTAGTCATCTTATTCAATTAATGCTAATACTTGTAAATTTC
>SRLM01000493.1:114345-184281 GCA_015708895.1 Populus ilicifolia | reverse complement strand
TGGTCTTAGGGCATTAGGTGTTAAGACACCCCTACGAGCTTAGTAACTCGGGTCGCAGATACTGATATGTAGATAGTGCAATGTTTGATTCCCTTAAGCTTTTCTCCTCAACCCATGTAACAAGTGTTGGGCCAACAGCTCCCAAGTCGGTTGACTTTAGGGTATTAGGTGTTAAAACACCCCTTCGGGCTTAATTGTTTAGGTTGAGGAGGCTACGAAAAGAAACTTATCTACATTTTTATTATTATCATTCTTTTTTTTTTCTCTTATTATTATTTTTTTCTTTTTTTTATTGTTTTTCTTTTTTAATTATATACTATCCTTTTCCCTTAGTTGTTACCTTTAACAAAAGAACATAAATAATGTAATAATCCAATATACAACCCACAATCATATGTTGAAGTGTGTGTGTGTAAATTAAGGTTTAAGAATACATCTTAAATAAGTATGTGAGCAGACTTAAGTGATAACAATGCAATAGTTTGTAAATCTGAATATTTCAAGAAGTATTATGATAGACCTTGTTACGAATGGTTACTAAGATGCATCTCAAGAGTCATAAAAGATTCTCCTTACTCTGCCATCATAGTAACAATCATTTTGCACATGCTTTATGAAATAGAAAACACGGGTTTTTTTTTTAACTACTACCCTCTCCCCCCAACTAAAACAAGACATTGTCCTCAATGTTTAAAGGTAAAAAGATAGAGTATAGAAGATATCACCTGAAATAACGAACACTGACAAACCTGAAACACACTGAAACAAGTATAAGTAATAACAAAACACAATAATAAAACCAAAAGACACAAAGATTCACAAATGAAGGCTCAAATCCATTCTAAGCTTTTTACAGCTTTTCTTGGTTGACCAATTTATGCGACTCATGGAAGGATCAATTACAGGAACGAAAGATTGTAGTTGGTCAATCAATTGTTCAGCAGTAGCAGCAGAGATTATGATTTGTCGTACAGAAGATGTTAGAAATTTCTATTCCACAGCATGATCAAGAAAAGACAACAACTTATCATAATAACCATTAACATTTAACAAACCTATGAGTTTATGATGAATGTGCAGTTGGGCCCAAAAAGAAATATGAAAAATCTCTTCCAATGTGCCTAGACCACCTGGTAAAGCAATGAAGGCATCAGCATGGTTAAACATTGCATTCATTCGAGCTGACATTGTAGAGACTTGAAGTTCCTCTCCAATTGTTTTTCCAATGATGTCCCCTTGTGTTAAAGCTTCGGAGACGACCCCCAAAACTTGACTACTTCCTAAAAATGCAGTTATTGACACACCTCCCATTAACCCAAGACTGCCTCCCCCATATATTAAATGAATCTTTCTCTCAGCTAACACTTGACCAAGATGATTGGCTGATTCTAAGAACTCCTTTTCTTTCCCAGGACTAGATCCACCGAAAACACAAATATTTCTTATGTGATGACTTGAGGAACTTGCCATTTCTACACACTTCAGTAGTTGTTAAATGTGTGCGCTGAGTAGAAATGAAAGGAAGGAAAAGAGGGTTTTATAGATGAGAAATTAGAAAAGCAATCATACCACCTATATATAGGCCAGCTAGAGTCTCAGACTCTCTCTTTCTCTCTCTTTTTATTTATTTATTTACTTTAAAAAAAAGCATGTATATGTACAAGTAGTTGTGATTGTGGCTCACATCTTCCCTTGGTTTTACGTCCAAGAACGGCTTAAACGCCCTCTATGGGTCGGGGATAGGCTTCCCATCCAGTTTTCTTAAAAACTGGCAAACAGGATCTTTTTTAGTCAGGTTCCCAAGACTAAATCGATCATGTTCTTTATGAAATAGTGGCCATAAATCATGAATTGCACGATGCACATCTCCACTAGGATGCGTCTCAAGAGTCAATAGAAGGTTATCTAAAGACTCCTTACTCAGGCCATCCTTAATGAATTGTATTTTATCTTCACGGTTTATAGATACCATTCCTAAAGAACGACATTGTGTATTACAAGTCCATCTAGCACATCGATGACAAACTTCTAGTCGTTTTGCACAACGTTTCTTTGCAAAAGTGCTTTTACCTGTTCCAGACATATGTGAAATAAAGGAGTTAGAGGACTCACCTAATAATCAGACTTTTGCTTCAATCAACCAGCAAATGTCTTCAAGAATTCCATGATTCATTAACAATCTTAATCTTGCACATCTAGCACGGTAAATTTTTATAATCGCATTCTGAGGCAGAGCGGGAAAATACTTTTTCAATTTTGCAAGATTAGTGTCCAATTTCAAATCAGAATTTGAAGAGAGATTCAAAGAATTGCAGAAATGTATATACAGATATCAATTATTGTGGGAAACTGAAAGAACCGACTTAAGTCACGGAGTACCGTTATCCGCCATTTGACCGGGGTGAGAGAAACTAGCAAAAATCACTCAAAAAGAAACACAAAAACAATGTGAGAAAAATAAAATAATCAACCTTTATCTACAAAATCATTCAAACCAGTTGATTCATTTTCACTAGAAAAATTATCAAAGTAAGCTTTCAAACGATGTTCATTTTCCTTAAAATCATTGTCATTCATTGAATTCTCAATATCACAGGCTCCATAAGAATTTCTCCATCTTGATCTTAGCTTTCTAGGGGATGCATAGAGTTGAGAATTATAAAACAAAACGTTTTGACCAGTATCAACTTTTTGACAATTTTCACAAGTTTTGTAGAATGCATGCGTGTCTTTGAACATGGTGGGCCAATAAAATCCATTTTGAAAGATTTTTGCAGCAGTCTTATTTGACGAGAAATCACTTCCACATGCATTAGAATGACAAAGTTTAATGACACTACTTACCTCATTGTCGGGAATGAATCTTTGAAATATTTGATCAGGACAATATTTGAATAAGTTAGGGTCATCACCATAAAAGTTCTTCACTTCATTCAAAAACTTTTCTTTGTTTTTAGTACTCCAATCAGCTGGCAAATCTTCTAAAGCAAGAAAATTAATATTTTTATCATACCAAGGCATTGGATTAAGAGAAAGTAAGGATTTGTTAGGAAAGTAATCATCGATTGGTGTGATGCCAAATGTCAAATATGTTGTCACTATTGACAAAAGATACTTTAAGTGCAAAATGATGATATAAAACCATGATAAAAATGCACTTTTGAGTACTAATCACTTATGGAATTTATGTGGTCTCTAAGAATTCTAACATGGTTATTCTCATTATTCTCATTATGAAGTGATTGATTGTCTTCTTCAACCATATTTTCTAAAAATGATGAGGATACCCTACAAAGTCTATCACTTGATATATGTGACCACACTTTCATGCACATGTATGAATAGAATAAAAGAAAAAAGAAAACAAAAGAAGAAGAAACAAGAGAAAAGAAACAAAGTTATATACAAGAAAAGTGAAAAGAGAAAATAAAATAACTATTATAATTTATACAAAACTTACCTCCCAGGCAACAGCACCAAAAACTTGACACAACTAAAAGGTTGATGTCTTTTCCCAAGTACAGGAGTGTCAAAGTAATAAATAACCCGACAAGACTAAGGTCGAACCACAGGGAGGTTAATTGTAGAAATTATAAACAATAATTATAAACAACAAGAATAGTAACAATAACAAGAATAATAATAATAATAATAATAATAATAATAATAATAATAGCAATAATAATACTAATAATACTAGTAGTAGCAGTACTAGTAGCAGTAACAATAATAAAAAAAAAAGTTGATGAGAACTTTGAGATGAAAAATTAACGTAAGGATTAAATGATGGTAATAACAAATGTCAAGGTTAGAGGTTCTACTAATGGTATGTCAAACAAGTATAGTATAAACTATTATTATTCAATTGAAAACCACACACAAAGGAGGTTCCAATGAGATTATAAATTGTTAACATGATTACATTAGTCATCTTATTCAATTAATGCTAATACTTGTAAATTTCATCAAGCATTCATGATTATAACTTATGTTAACAACAAATGCTTGGCACTTTTATAGCTCAGGTGTCGGTTATACCATACAGTATGGGCTATCAAAGTGTCAAGCATTTGTTGTATCAAGTGTTATACAACACAAATCAAGATTAGTTATTTAACAAGCAAAGTATTAAAGAGTGAACAAGATAACAAATATAAAATATATTAATATCAAACATTAAAGTCCATATTATGTTTATACTATACTTATTCTTACATCATTAGTGTAACCTTTTCACCTTGACATAATAAACTTAACTAGACATAATGAAAGAAAGAAAAATAGATAAACAAAATAAAAACATAAATAAGATAAGAGTTAACTAAGTAAAGAAATAGAAATGAAAGGCATAAACTTGATATTAATAAAAACAAAGCATACATGGTTGATAAAAATACACTTTTAAGTATCAATCATCATCCATATTAGTCTTTCTCTTAAAAATTTATTTACATACAATGGGTTTTATCCCTTCAGATAGATCAACTAAGATCTATACATGGTTGATGTGCATGAAATCCATCTTAAAATTCATAATTGTAAGAAATTTCTTAAAACCAATATTAGATATTGCTTCTATATAGTTGGTATGCTCATCAAGTATGAGATACTCATCATTTTTTATCTTTTATAAGATGTTTGTATTCTATTAGCACATGACATGTCTTACAAAATCTACATAGTTTTTGTATTTCTTGAGCTTTAAGCTGAACATCCAATATTTTAGTCTGAGGCTTGAGCTTCATTTGAATGTTAGTTTGTGATTCTCAAACTTCTTTAAGTTCTTTTTTTTTTTTGTATTCTTATCTCCTTTAAAAATGACCAATGTAACATGTAAAAAAATGGTTGAAAAACAGTTATTTAATTCGAGTATTGAAATTTTATCGATGTAGTATTAAGTTCTACCAATGTTAAAAGATGAAAAATACTATTATTAAAATATAATATGATATTATATTCATAAAAAAATCTAATATATTTGATATAGATTAATAGATACAAAGCATAGGTAGTAAACATAAAAAGGTTTTTCTTTTTAAAGCAGCACAATAAAAAACAAATGAGGAAATATTAGTTCAAAATTTATTTTAAAAAATAGCATAGTTTAGTGAAGCGTAAGCAACATTTATACTTTATAAGTTATATGTGTCATTCGTGACTCGATCAAAAGAAAATACACAATTAAATGAGTTTGATATAAAATAGGATTAAAACTATTTTGAAAAAAAAAAAAGTAAAGCGATTTAGTTAAGATAAAATCATGAGGCTCTCCATTGCCACCGCTACCCACCTCTCATTTATGTAATGTCATTATATTTACTTTTTATATATAATATGATAGTGTATAAAATTCTTTAGAAACTAAACTTAAATCATAAGTTGTTAAAAAAATAAATAAACTTATGATTGTCAAAAAATCAATATTTAATATGGTTTATAAAAGTACTTTTTAAATTAAAATATATTAAAATAATATTTTTTTAATTTTTAATATTAGTTATTAAAATTATCAAAAAATATAAAAAAAATAATATTTTTTTAAATAAAAAACACTTTAAAAACAGATTTAGCAGAAAAATCAAAACCCTTTGAACAGTATGTCCGCCTCTATACATTCTCCTCATCTTCATGGGAAGACCCGTCTTTTTTGTCTCTCTTTTTGAAATCAACTCTAAAACTTGTAACAAAAACCCACCAAACCAAAGGTAAACAAGAATGTTAGTTGGTTGTTAAGGCAAAAGGGCATTTACAAGGGCTACAGCTATTACCCTAAATGATTTGTCGATTGTGATTTTGTCAACCATTTTATATTAGTTTCTGATAATCAAACCTAAAATTCACTCTCCCTAGTAAACAGGAAATTCCTAGGTCTAGAGAAATGCACCCGCACCTCCCTCACATTTCATGGCAATACGTGCCATATTCATATGATTCCTACCTGTTTCATATCAATGACTCACCTTAATCTCTCTCTACTCTCTCATTAAGGTCGTTTTGATCTCCTATCCTTCACCACCTCAGACCCTTTCCTCCTTCACCACCACCTTCATTTGGCCTTCCCTTTAGCAACCTCCATCATCATCTATTCTCGATCTGTTAGTGTTTTGAATATCATACAAGCAGCGACAACCATAAAATGAAATTATTCAAAATTCTCTAGAATCTTGTTAGACAAATCTATATTTTAGGGATTTATTACTTGAATATATAATTTTTTTTGTTTTAAATAATTCTTTAAATGTGGGTTATCACAAACTAGAAATTGTCTAATTGTTTGACCTTCAACTGTAATCTATACAAACCACACATAAAAAATCTTTCAAATCCATATTTAGAAGAGAGAGTTTGATATGCCTAAAGTGTTACCTCTAATTCTGTGTTTTTGTAGCATAGCTTCCTATTTATCCAAAAATCTAAAAAAAAAACCTATAAATTAGTAAAATATTAATTTTTCCTTGAATAATATCCATATTAGTTCATGATAATTTTAGAAATTAATACAATCAAATCCTTACTTGATTTTTCTAGATCTAGAAATATAATATGTATTAATTAAATTCTAGTTTTTCATTTCAAAAATAGATTTTAATCAAGTGAAATATAACTAAATCATCTCAGAAAGTTTGACTAATGATTATTAATGTGTATGATCCATTAGGTTTTTAATACATTGATCAAAATATAAATTTTAATTTTAATTAAATAAAATTTAAAAATTTAATTTATTATCAATTAAATAATTTATAGCTTTAATGAATATTCAGTATTTAAAAAAAATTGACTATAAATATTTAAGGAATAACTTTATAATTTTCTTAGCAATGTCCTCGCAGTTGTGACCGAGCCATGTCAAGCCCATTCCTTCGCATCAATGCTCCTTTTCTCTTCGTCTTGGAAATGATTATTAATGTATGTGATTCATTAGGTTATTAATATGTTTATCCAAATATAAATTTTAATTTTAATTAAATAGAATTAAAAAAATTAAAAAATAATTTATTATCAATATAATAATTTATTTATTTATATTTAAAAATTAAATACATTGTCTAGCAACATGTCATGATCCCTCAAATTAATATTGTTAGAACAGTCATTAGTGATTTGACTTAATCATTTAGTGATTGATTTCTCGGTATAATTAATATTGTTTTCTTCAACAATGTTTTGATTTAACACTAAAACATGGAGCATATATTTCATGTTAAATTATATTTGTTATCAACATAATAGTCATTATAATAGTCATTGATTATTTAAATAAAATTTAAAATTATTTCAAAATCTCATTCCATCTTGCCAAAGGATTTCACAGTCAATATTATTTGAGAATATATGTAATATTTTTTCTAATTCATCTAGAATGATGAATTCTCTCTTAATCATTCAAGTATCTTTATATAGTTCATGTTATACTCAATATCTATCTTTTCGTTACCTTTATTAAAATATATAACATGATCAAAGTATAATATTCTCTATATAAGATGATTTAGTGATTTCAAGTTTAAAATTCACTTATATAATCATTACATAAATTTTTTATAAATATAAAAAAAATTTATATAAATTAATATAAATTAGTTTAATACATATATCTTACAAGAAATGAGCCATCCTCGTGGCCGTGACTGAGCCATGTCAAGCTCATGCCTTCGCATCGACGCTGGAAATGATTTGGACCCTCTGTTTGAGCACTGCCAGGCCCTTACTAGCCTCGGCCTATCCTGTTTTTGTTACTAGAATGAGCATATCCCTCCAATTTTGCAAGCCTATCCTAGCGTGTCCAAGGCCTTGACATCCTTGGATCTTTTAACTGCTGCTTTAACTAATGGTTCAAGACTGACGAGATTCACGCAATCACAGCTAGCGCTGGTCCAACCAAGTTTATTAGTTATTTGTATCTTCGATGATCCAAGTTACATTGGATGCGTTGGTGACGAGACCTTGCTGCTAACTGTCTTAAATTAAGGGTTTGGCATCTCGTTGATATGGCGTCCTTGGGGAGCACTAGAGAGGAACCTGAAGATGATGGATACACGATGGAGGATGCAAGGATTAGTAAAGCGGGGGTTGATTTTTTCGCTGCCCTTCCTCTTTTACAGGAGTTGTTTCCGGATGTTTACCAGAATGTCAGGGATAGTGCTTTGGCTTTGGAAGCGCTTCATTCAAACTGTCCTGAGTTGAAACTGCTTAAATTGGGGCAGTTTCATGGGATATGTGTGGCCATTGAGACGCAGCTTGATGAAGTTGGCTTGTGTTCAGGCCTGGAATCATTGTCGATAAAAACTTGGCAGATTTGACGAACATGGGGTTATGGGGTTGATCAAGATTGGTAGGCGGTGCTGTAAACTGGCCAAGTTTGAAGTTAAGGGATGCAATGAAAGGAATGAGGACAATGGCGTCATTGCTCCATAAGACTCTGATAGAGGTCAAAATATCCTGTTGCGAGAATCCTAGTGCTGCAGCATCTTTGCGATCACTGGAGCCTGTTCAGGATGTGATTGAAAGACTACACGTCGATTTTGTCCGGGATGGTTGCGAAGAGCATGAGTATGCAAGCAAAAAGAATAAGTGCAAGTATTCTTTGCATCCTGATTTTTCCTCCAGTGAGCAAAGCAATGGAAATAGAATTTTCTCTATGGATTGGTGCTGGTGAGCTTTTGACTCCGCTGCCGATGACCGGCCTTGATGTTCATCCAAATATTGAGGAAATCAGGACAAGGGTTGAAAGAGACTGCAGAAGCGGGCACAAACCATCGAAGCGTTTATCTGCCTTGCTTGTTATTCTCGACTGTCAAAGATGCAGCTGGATTGCATACAAAATGTTTTGCATTTACCACACCATATGGGCAGGTGGATTTGAGCCAGTGGACGAGGTTCTTCTTGAATGGAATCGGGAATTTGAGCCTGTTTGAGCTTTTGATTATTGGCCACCACAAGATGGGACGTCAATCAAAGGTGTCTGTCGCTTCAAGGAGCTGGTCTTCTTGCTGAATGCCTTGCAATGAGTTACCTTTTGCAATTACTCAATCAATAGGTATGGTCAATATTTTAGATCCTTCCTCTTTTTGTCTTTCTTTTTTCTGGCGTCACATTGAAAGGAGCAGATAACGTATAAAATTTCTAGATTGTCAACTGCAATCGAAACTAATTTTTTCCTATCTCATTATCTCGCAGAAAATTGAACAAAAACGATACAGAGTTTGTGCCCCAGAAAAATTGAATTTTATGTTTTCACAATGATTTGGAAAACTATGAGTTTACAACTTAGCCGAGAACATTGCAACACCTCTACCATATATGCACTAGAAACATACTTATCGGCAAAGCTCGTACTCGCAATCATGCAATCGAGAGAGTATCTCTTCACAGCTTGGCCGTAAATGCGAATCTGCCCAGCAATCTGGAGAGGAAAAAAAAAAGGCACATTATACATTGTTTAAGACAACTCTAGTATCCACCCATGAAAATAATTATAATTGGGTAACAAAAACATTTATTTAAACAAGAAATTCCAAATAGAGGATCTAGGAATGGGGCAAGCATGCATGCTCTTCGAAATTATTATTCAAAGCCAATTATCACAAGCAAAGCACGTGTTTTGGGGCTCAGGCAAAGTTATTAAAAAAATTAAACGATCTCAGTTTGCCTGTAACCACAGATAGAGTTACCCGATATTAGCTTGCCCAGTGGACCTTCTGGAATCTCCAAACGGGATCTCTCATTCGCAACAGCATAAACCACCTACACAGGATAAAGCAAAAGAACTACAAGTCAAATTGCAGAAATATGGGAAACAAAAGAGTTGGGGAATGAAAAAAGGGCGTCCTGATAGGAGTGTAACATACAAGATAAATCTAGTAAAGGTCCTGAAGGAACACATTATTCTATCACGCAACTGCCCCAAAGAGAAAAAGACATAAAATTCTGAAGTGAAATGAGAGCGACTAAGCATACCCTTTCTGGTGGTACACCTTCCCATGGCCTATTTAGTGTGCAGAGCTCCCACATTATCACCCCTAGGCTGAAAATATCACATTTTTCAGTGAACAGTTCATTACGAATTAGCTCTGGTGCCATCCATTCAGGAGTTCCAGCAGAAGAGGAGTCCCTGATTGGTGTGTCTGTCATTACTCTGGAGAGTCCAAAATCACAGATCTTGACTGTCATATGCTTATTCACAAGGCAATTTGCACTTTTAAGATCCCGATGAACTATCCTCATTCGATGCATGCACATCAACCCCCTTAATGACAAGCAAAAGAATAAAATATTATATAATCAGAACATAGCTGAAAGCCAACTTGTAATTAATTACCTAATGTAGCTTAGTAAAATGCTACTGGAACTAGCAGCTCAAAGCACCCACTCTTTTTTAACAGCTAATAAGTTACCCAGCACACACAAGCTTCAATGATGGTAACAAGTAGCAGTCAAAATGCCCAGATAGGAGTCAAAGATAGTTGGCAATTATATATAGAGGCTCTCATTATCAGTTAGGCACAAAAAAATTCATTTAAAAGCATCTCTTCGCTTCAGTTGTCTATTTGTATCACATAGGCGATGTTGTGTATCAACCTTTCACAATCATGTCAAGTGTCTCTTCTCTATACAGAGCAGTGTTCTTTATCTCTACTCATCAAGCTCCAAGGGAGGTATTAGGCATAATATTATATTCTTAAAAATGATGTCACATACAAACCATGATAAAAGAATAGAGAAGTTTGCATTCAAGAAAATTGTTTAGCTAAGACCACCACAAATTTTCAAAGTTAGTTCCTCAAAATAAACAAGCAAAGATGCTTATCCACAGAAGCATTTTCTAAATTAGGACACAACAAACACACCTGCATATATCACACAACATTTTTAGCTTCCTCCGCCAGCTAAGCTTCTTCTTCTGGCCACTCAAGTGGATCAAATAATACAAGGACCCCATCTCCATGTATTCAGTCACCATTGATAAGCGTGGAGGCCTCGTGCAAGCACCCAGAAATAAGATAACTGTGACAACCAGCATCAGTTGGTTCAGATGTCAGGAAATAAAATGAAGTAGAAGAAAGATAGGAAGGATGGAAGGAAGGTGGAGAAGAAGAATACAAAAGGGAGAAAAATGAAGTTTCAACTCTCAATAACCTTCAACTACCTCAAATTAGTAGATTAGTTCCATTATATATAGGCACCTAAACCCTAGTTAAACCCTAAAATGGAAAAGAAAATGCAGTAAGGTCTTAACAAAATAAAATCCATAACTAATACTGAACATTATCATGACCTTTTTTTTAATATAAAACGAATAACATACCAAGATAAGTAGCTAGATCCACCAAATAGCATTCAAAGAAATTAGAACAAATCTCCTACTTTACTAGAAAGAAAATTCTTATATATGTTCCATTCATTCTCCAACATTGTCCTCTTCCCGGGAAAAACTCAACATTACTTCTCAACATTACTTCGATTCAGCTTTCCACAGCTTGAAGTTGCTCATTGAGTCTTTGTTCCATTTAATTTGCCGGGTCCCAAATCCAACCAAAAAGCTCAACGGGTTTATGAAAGTCAAATTCCTGGACCTGTTATAAATTTAGGGTGATATGGTGATCAAAAAATTAATGTTACGAGTTTAGGTTGAGCTTAGGCTTTGATACCAAAGTTACATCTCTTTCTTTGTCATATATCAATCTCCCATAATTTTCACTCAATAGATTTGGACAGAAATTTCACTTCTTTACACACAGACACCAAACTAAAAGCAAGGTACTGAACATACTAAATTTCAAATGACCATGTTTGAACAAAAACCATATTCAGCATCCAATCAAATCAGTGCTGCATCAAAATGGAAAATCCAAAAAGGGCAAAACCAGCAGCTATGAGGTCACAAAAAAAGCCAAGGCAGGGTGAGTAGTACTAAAATCTTTTATAGAATCCCTAATCAAAACTTACCTAATTAATAGAATACATCTAGCACTGAGATTCCAAAATAGAAATTATTAATTAAATTAAAAGTTCTAAACTAAGTAGAAAACAAATAATTAAAATCCAAAATCTATTTGTTTTTAGCAAAGACTGAATGGAAGGGTGAGAATGCAAACATTAAGTAATTCTAAGAACAAAATTAATTGCCCAAATCAGTAAGGGTATCATTGTGAAGGAGGTAACTGGTCAGGGTTATTTTTGTAATTTACCCATATAAAATCCTCAAATAAGTCTAAATATTACAATAGCCCAATATACCTAGATTTTCCAATTAAGTAATCTCTAAGTTTCCAATCACAAGTATCTCAGAAATTTTCCGTTCATTCTCCATCAGAAAAATAGGCAAGAAACTTGCCAGTCAACCAGAAAACAGTAACAAGAAGATCCCTCCTATCTTTTCTGAGACCATAGATCTTGTTAAATTCACAATTCCAAGTTATACATGCAGACATTATGTCCAGAAATCTTAGATAAGTGAAATATAAAAGATACAGCTTAAGCAATTAGCAGGTGAGAGGAATACCATTGGGATGTCGAAGACGGCTGGAAGAAGTCACATGCAAAAAATCATAAGATAACATCAGAAATATTGACAGGATAAAAGTAAAGAAAGCCACATGTGAATAAGGAGAGACCTAAGAATTGATATCTCATTGCAGAAGTCCTCCATGTTTTCAGCAGTTAGATCTTGCTCTAGAAAGACCTTGATTGCGACATCTGTACCATTCCATACGCCACGAAATACCTCCCCAAAAAACCCTATATACAATCAAGAGAGCTAACTTCAATAAAGCATTTTATATATAAATGACTTTATCCCACAAAAACAGAATATTAATTTTGTTTCCATATACAAGATGCTGCTTTGATTATCAATTTAGACTATAGTGCAGGCAGAGAGGAGAGGATGAAAGGGAGTTGGGAAGGATAAGGCTCTAAGAACTGCATTGATGGAAAGCTAAGCTTAGTACATCATTCCTTCCATCAGATATGTTCAAATTTTAAGATAGGCGACATTCAAACTTGCTTCACAGCAGTTTTTTCAGCTGAGCAACAAATATTATCTGTTGTTCAAGCTTGTATACTGCACAATTTAGATAGCTCTTTTCTATTTTATTTTCTCACTCTCCAGCCATCTAGGGAGTTTAGAGCGGGTTGGGGTCAGACTCTTCATAAAAGCATGCATCTGTATATTAAATTCTGGATGACACAAAATGAGAACATGAAATCAAAGTTGAACCATGAATTCAAGGGTACATTAATAGATGGCAGAGCAACCACCCATAAAATAATAGTAAGAAAGTGAACAATGCCTGCTGCCAACAGCTTGAGAAAACACTGGTTATGATTTCCTCATAACAAAAAACCACCCAAATAAATGGAGAACTAAAGACATAAAAGTTGAAGGAATGGTACGCATATGAGATTGTGCTCAAATATTTGGACTAATATCAAATCTTTAAATCTGAATGGTGGTTGATGAGGGTTCATCCAGTGAAACTGCAACCAAGGTCACTGGCCAACTATATATGACAGTTTAAAGGAGAGAGAACAAACTCAAAACCTGTAGATCATTGCATAATAACGGGAAAACATCAACAATCAAAACATTCTATTTCAATTTATCAATGAAAAAATAAAACGATCATAAAAGACAAGATTCTCATGTCCATAGCATAGGTAGGAAAACAAATTTAACCACAGAAATTTATCCAAGAATAAAAGAAATCCCAGGAAGGGCTTCATAATAGAACTAAAACAAGACAATCCAAGGACACCGAAACCATCAAAATACTTAGAAGTATTTTAAAGTGAGAAATTAAAATTTCAAGTTCATGAAATGCGTGCCTGTTCCTTTCCTCTTATATGAAAACATCTATTAAGATTTTAGACAACCAACAGTGTATTGGAACCTTCAATCCAAGCACAATGTTTGCTATTACTGCAATTACAATAGAGACAACACAGTACTGTTCACCAAGGACTCTTGAAAGATTACAAAATTGTATGCCGACTCATTCCAAAAAAATGTATAACTATAATAGGTAAATTTTGTACTGAAGTATTGACAGAATCAAAATTCAAAGCCAACATAACAACTGAAAAATGTAGGTACTGATGCTTACCAATCCCAACACGAGCTCCAACAGTTAATTCTGAGAAATCAATATTCCATTCTTCAAATGGTAGTAGGGGTTTACTATGGAACAAGGGAGATTCAAGAACTTTATTCCATGTTGTAACCAATTGATCGTTTGCTACAAAGCCTGAAGATCTGCTGCTCTGGGAAGTTTGACTTCTATATTCATGTGGGGAAGAAGGTAATGAAATTGCCTTCTGGGAAGTTATGTGGTCACTTTCAAGGGTATATAAAGCAGACCTTCCACCAGATATTCCCTCACGACCATCAAGATCAAAATTTGACACCTGATTCATGCACAAATTGATTAATTAGTACCAAGAATGCTAGGGGGATGATAACAAATGTGGGATAACTACACTAAGCCTATTTATGCATTTGAAGGCTAATGACTCAACATAACCTCACTAACTAAACTAACACATGGAACTTACTGTGAAGAAACAACAGTAAGAAAAAAAGTATATTAATGGATCTTACTAGTTATGTGCAGAACCTATATTGGGAAATTTAATAGAAGAATGACTAGCATCCAGTAACTTTAGATTGTTTGTGGTGGAATAGACAATTCTATCCTGGTATCACAACTATACGAGATGTGACACTTTTTTTTGATGCCATGTAAGCTAGGCACGGCTGAGTCCATAACCCACATCCACATGTCAAAGGACTCACACACGATTTCTCTCTTCTCTTACTGAAAAGGATGGTGATCCATCAAAGCAGACAGAAAAGACCATAAGATCTACTTGGTTTGGTGATGCTAATTATACAGGCAACCAACCATGCTTGGCCACTCATGTGCCCAAAATCAAATTCCATGTGTATGAATAGTCTGGAGAAGAATAAATGGCAGTTAAAACCCAAAATAATATGAACATAAACAATAATTGGAAAAGAGAAGTTCTTATGCCAAGGAGAGAGAAAAGTACGAAAAAGAAAAAACATACATTTTTTTGAAGATCTGAGCCATTGTCCTTGTCATCTAAATTATTTGTAAACAACCTATCATTGCCATGTTCACTCAAAAGACGATTTTGCTTCAAAGTTTCATTCATAGCACGTACAGCCCTGAAATAGTTGATTAATTTTACCATATAAGAACAAGACATTTTATCCAAAATCAATCAATCAAAGTTTCAAACAGCTTGAGCAATTTTGTCAATGAATACCAAAGGCTAATTGAACAACAGCTTTTATTATTGAACATGATAACCAAATAACCCATGTAAACAAGGATAAAACAAAGATATTGAGAAAACCACTCAAAGAAGAACCAAATTCTGCTAAATTTTATCTCATCAATCAATAACATCTCAACTTCCAATGTCTTAGGTGCCCGGTACAGACTAGGAAATTTCAGAACTGATAAAATTAGGATGCTGGAGCTGAGAAATAAATATTGTTATAGGACCAACTAAATATGAAATAAAGGTAGATTCCTAATAAAAGATACTTCCCACTGAATGGTAAATAGTATAACTCCAAATATCTATTAAGAATCTTTAAGTATAGAAAACAATTAAATAAAGGAAATATTAATATTCTAAGGCTGAGGCTTTCAGCAGTTACCTGGCGGGTGAAGTCGAAGATAAATGCTAGAATCATTTTTTATCAAGGCAATTGTTGTAAAATAGGTTATTGTTGCTAGACATTTGTGTACTAGGTCCTTTTAGGTTGTCTCCTAGTTGAAATTCAATGACCAAGTTTGGAAAGGCTAGATGTACACCTTCCAATTTCCCCAAAGTACTTGCTCAAAACCAACTCACCTTTTATTACCTTGATAGAAGCATCCACTGATGTCATCTTTCTTATAAAAGTTAGAGTGTCTATGTGTCATTCTTGGCAATCTCATTTTCATGAGGTGCAAAAAGGAAGAAATTTGGAACTCGGCTCAGCATTTGTCATCATGGTGATAGGATACTTTAGTTAAAAGTGTACAAGGAAAAAACTATAAATGAAAGGGTAAAGAATCACTTCAGCCTGTATACCAAAATGAAAAAGAATAGCCTTGGATATGAGAACAACAAAAACAAGTGTAATACTGCATGAGAATAAGGTTGTGGTTGTAGTTGTAGCTTGACTATGTTGTAATAGTAATAGTAGATAGCCAAGACATGGCTAGTAGAAAAGAAGGGTTCTCTAAACAAAGGTGTTGAAATAGTCATTACAAATAATATGAAAGAAAAAGGCTAGTAAAGCTCCAAAATGGAGCAGCTCCAGAAAAACTAGCTCCTAGGTTTTCTAGAATGCAGCCCACATGGGCCCATAGACAGCTTTGTGTAACTAAACGTATTGGATTGGGCTTTCTTCCCAAAAAGCCATAAAAACCAACCCTGCCCTTGGACCCAAATGGGCACTGAGAAGAATTAGGAGATGGAGATGAGAAGTTACATGCCCAACACAGGACACTTTATCAATAAAATTTCATATCAAGCCTGACTAGAACATAGAATTGCTGCTATTTTATAGGTAGCAAAACCCTAATAATCCTAAATTTAGTATAAAATAAATATCCAAATAGGAAAAGAATTCCTTCTTGAGAAGAGCACCTGATATCCTAATATTCTAGACAAATTAGTTAAAGGATTACATAAATCTATTCAAAGAAAAATCAGAATAACCTAATTTGAATTTTCTATAACTACAGTCACAGTAGCATAGCATGATCATAGCTGACTGCAACCACATCATAGCCTAATATCTAAACAAATATAATATTATAATTTGTTTTTCTACAACGGCAACATGGATTACTCCAATTATAACAAAACAGAAATCAAGTCAAAATAACAATATGATAAGCACAACTATAGCACATTAGCATCGCAACATAAAGCACAGGTCATAATGAAACAAACATCAACCTTACGATGTCATCACCAATTTCTGGGGTCATGCTAATACTTCTTCTTCTCATTCTATGAGCTTCTGATGTTGATGCGCCCTCTGACCTGTAGCTACACTTGAAAGTCCAATATTAGCATAATCTCAGATCACAACTAATCAGCTATCCACCATTGTATCATAGAAATTAGTAGATATACCATTATTACCAGAGATGCATAAACAACAAAAGAATCAGGTAAATTATGCACATGCTGCTAGGATAATAAAGCAGTAACACTTGTTGGTGTGTTTCAAGAATAGGGAGTGTGCTAAAAAAGATGCCATAATGCGGCCTCCACCCTTCCTCATATCATCATTTCCTCCGCTCTTTTTATATTCCTTTTCTCAATTCTCAATGACAATATTACATAAACATCAGTATCACTTACTGGCTTAGAACCATGAAGCACACACATTTCACAAGAAAAAATTCTACATAAAACACAGGGAGTTTGCCTGTGATAAATCAGAGTAAATTATTCATCATTCTCTTACTTTTTCAACCTGGTTGTATGTTATGCTTAGTCCTCTGTGTTTGAAAACCTATAACGTAGTCATTTGACTTTGATTGACCACTGTATAACTGAAACCTTGGTTGATTTTTTAATAAATCCCATAAGCATGCTTTGACGTTTAAATTATTAGATAAAAACTAACATAGCAGGGTTTTTTTTTTTTTTTTGGGGGGGGGGGGNGGGGGGGGGGGGAGGGGGTGACAAGAGTTCTTTAATGAGACAGCAGTTAAAATTAATCAAGGGACTAAGTTATTAGTTTTCAAAACATGAGCAACTAAGTTATAATTGTGTTTAAAACAAGGAGAGAACAGGAAAATATACTTGATAAATTACTTCCATAGATCTATATATGACGTATGTGTGTTCATGGGTTGTACATACTACAAAGGAAATATGCTTTTGAAATAAGAAAACAAGTGATGCTTTCAATATTTTGTTTTATTTATTTTATCAATCAGAATACGATTTGGGGGGTGGGAGACAAGAACAGCTATTAACATTGTCTTGCCCTTTACACTAAGATTTTTCAATTTTTTAATGTTGTTCTCTTTTTGGTAGAAATTAAGTTAGAATCTCTCTGTTCTACACATGTACTATTAACATTGTCTAGCCCTTTACACTAAGATTTTTCAATTTTTTAATGTTGTTCTCTTTTTGGTAGAAATTAAGTTAGAATCTCTCTGTTCTACGCATATACTGAACTAAATTGCTAAAATATTGACCTGTATCGAGAGAAGAGAAAGGTAAATTTCAGGAAAATTATAAATAAGTAAAAATGCCTCTGTAGGCATGATGAGATTCTTCAGAAAAGTGAAGCACAAATGGTAACAACAGTAAATAAAAAAAGTTGCACGCACAAAAATTTGTATGTAGAAGTGCAACTTATGAAGATTATTGAGGGTTGGATTGATGACTACCAAAAGAACTTTTAGGTCTTGTGTGCTTTCAGGAGTCCATAACTTAAAAACTATCTTGTTCTTCTGTTTCACATCTAAGAAAAATTCAATAGAAGCGAGCAGCTTCCAAGTGCATTAGCAGTTCTATGAATAATTAGAATGGAAACCTTCCACTGAGAAGAGGAAATTTGGTTTTTATCATTATTTTCAGCATGGTTTTTTGATGGCTTTACAAACAGACAACCAAAATCAGTTAATATATATATATATTGGGGGGGTGGGGGGGAAGCAACAACAACACTGTAGTTGATGCAGAAGATAAAAGAAGCAGAATTACTACATTTTATCATGACTTTTGTGCACAAAGGTATTTCTGTAATTTCCAATTTATCTGGTAATTCTCTAGGTGTTTTTATTTTAAGTTTAGTCTCTTATTAGTCATTAATTTAAGAAGATTTAAATAGAAATAGCAGTGTTTTCTTATTTAAGAGATAAACTTTATTGAGTTTGTTTAAATTATAGGCCAAAGTAAGAAAATAAACATTCATGTACTTAGTCCATATATAACAACTAAAATTATTATATCTTTGGGTTAGGGTTTATTTGTAAGTGCTTCCATTCTCTACACTTTGGTTGCTAAAAAGATGAGAGAAAATGTGAATTTTGGGTTACTTTGATTCTATGAAGAGAGTGCAATTTTTATGACATCTTGTAATTCCCTTTTCTAATTGTGAATTTTCATGATCGTATTGCCCTTAGAATAGGCCTAAGTTGCCACACTACATAAATTTCTTGTTTGCTCTTGTGTGATTGATTGTGCTTGATCTTTTATATTTCTCTACTTGCCAATTAGTTTGAGATTCTAGGGTTGTTTCCATAACAAATTGGTATTAGAGCTTACATAGTTATCAGTTGACTTTTGCTATGGCTATGAAGTTTGAAGATAGTCCACATGTAAAAGCCTAAAGTTCTCATGTTTTAGGATTAAGGCTTATTCGTAGATGTCTCCATTCTCTATACTTTGGTGACTAGAAAGACAAGAAAATGTGAGTTTTAGGTTACTTTGGGATCTTAGGAGAGAGTAATTTTGCATGACACCTTGTAATTTCTACTTTCTCATAGTGAATTTCCTTGGTCATCTTGTCCATGGAATAGGCCTAAGTTGCTGAATCACGTAAATTTCTGGTGCACTCATGTGATTGATTGTACTTGTTCTTTTATATTTTTCTCTACTTGCCCATTGGTTTAAGATTTTAAAGTTATTTCCACAAGAAAGTCCTTAATCCAACCATATGCTTTTGGTTGAATGATGCAACCTTCCTTTTGGTGCGACTCCCGAGGGAAAGTTGAAAAGGCATCAAAAGCAGTCACAGGATTGAATATTTTTTTCTTAACTGTGTAAGAAGTCAAACAAGACGCTCTTTATGGGACAGGGAGTGCAGGATTCTGGAATACCAAAGAAAGCTTAACCAAGCTGATCCAAAATCAATACGCCAGCCATTTTAGTCATATTTGGAACCTAATTAGCTTTAGAAAAAAGATAATTCTGGAACCAAATAAAACATCTAACCATAAAATGAAATCTAAATACATAGTCAACTAATTAACATCAACCTAATTAACTTTAGAAAAAAGATAATTCTGGAACAGAATAAAACAACTAGACCATAAAATGAAATCTAAATGGATAATCAACCAATTAACAACAAGAAGTATTTTCTAGTATAATGCTCAAATGTGTTTTAAAAATAGGAACAAAAAGGTATGAACCTTGATGTAGCAACATCATCAGCATAATCTCTAATTGAATGTCTATCACCACTTAACATGGACCGACCACGCGCTTGCAATGAAGGATGTTCAGGACTGCAAAACAAAGATCGATGAAGTTGTTAGCTGAAACTTCACCATTACAAGTTTTATAGTTTAACTTTGACATAACCACAAACAACCATATTTAGGACTTATGAAAAATGAATATACAACACACTTTTAATCAGATCAATTGAATCAGAGTACATAGAAACCAATGTGTATAATTGCATGCATGTGAATGAAACCTCTAACCCCACTTTCGCCCAATAGAATAAATGGAAAAGAATGACACTGGCCAAGCAACTCAAATGACTAGGAATCCATACAAGCAAGCTCAAGGCACAAACCAAACAATACCCAATGCAGTGTTAGAACATCCAACCTCTATCTTTTCCCTTGAAAACAAATCTAAAGGTGCCCTCCTATTCACTATTTGAAAAGAAGCATTTTCAAGTGACAGTTTCTAATTTTTCTAGGCATTAAAAGCTAGAGACTAGAAATGTAGAAAAGAAAGCCAGTGGTCTAGGTTCCCATCAAATAATAAGTCAAAAGTACATGCTTTCTTGAAAAGCATGAAAAAACATCAAATTATGCTTTTGCTGAAAAGGCATACAGCCTGGAAATGACCAACCATAACAAGTATGGTATCAAATGCCATAATATAGTTCAAGCCTTTAGCACTACGATTAAAATGGGTAAATCCCCGCCTCCCCAATTAAAAAAAGGAAACAATTTTAAGAAAAACTCCCAACCAGGCCTATATAAAGTTTATGAATTATAGCCCTGCCATGGGATCTTATTCTGTTAAAATATAGGAGATCATTCCCCAAAAGGAATGAGGGAAAAGAAAAGAACCAAGAGAGTACATATATTAGTTCTCACAAACACTGTCCTGCAGCATGCCTATTGAAAGAATTGAAAATTTCCTCCTAATAGAGTACTCTTGGCGGGGTCAGAAGTAAAACTTAGACTTCCAAACATTCATGTTGATTCCCTGTAAATGTGAAACCAAATGACAAAGCTCTCAAGGGAAACCATGCAAGACCTTGAACTAGCAGTCCGCTGTTCAGCAATGACCTTTTTCCGGCTACGTCTCCAAAAGGTTGTTGCAATATTCGGTTCGCTTTGCGATAAGCTGAGAGGAAAAGAACATGTTCAAGTGCAACATTCTGCTCTATATTATGGTTAAAGTCAACAAAAAGAAACAAAAAATTTATACAATAAAATAGAATACAAGAAACAAGAAGGGTCATACCAAGTTCAAATTGCAAGAAGGAACTTTACAGGTGAAGATGTATACTATTACCTCAATTTTCGGTCAATAGAGGTGGCAGATCGCAACATCATATTTCGCAATGAAGGGCCTGGCACATTTGAAGATGCCTCTAATTTCTTATGGAACTGAAGGTTTTCATCTTTTTCAGCACTGTGGCATCAAAAATAAGACATGGCAACTTGCTATTTTCAGAACTCCCATTAACTGATCGCCACTTTTGGAAAATCATACATTAGCTATTTGCTAACCTGTCAGGGTCCGCTCTTTCTGCAAAACCATACAGTGGACTGTTTGGCTCTAGAGGAGAATCACAGGAATCATTTTCTGCGGAGTCACTCTCCCCTGCTGATGAAATATGAGTCATAAAAATCGCCCTGGTCGAACTCGGTATCAATTGACCAGGAAACCGCACAAGATCAACCAGTAGTTCCACAGAATTCAACACAACAATCACAGACAAGTGTTTATATGAGTCCACACACTCAACAATCCCATCATTTGGTAAACCCTGGGGGAAAAAAACAGTGAGAAATCTTTCAGATATTGTAGATCTTAATTAGCAATCAATTGCATCTTTAACTAATTTTGGGCATTCAATAAAAATGGAGGAGAACAGTTGAACTCACTGGGTGAAGTTAAAAGCTTACCACCATGAGTCTACTTTCAACACCTACAGAATCTGCTAAAACTTTAAACAAGATTGCCCTAGGACAGCATGAACCTTGCCTTATTTGCCCCAGCAACTGAACACCTCGATTTTCTAACACGTGGGAGGCTTCTTCTAGTGCAGCTTTTGCTGGACTCTCCACATTTGGTCTTTTATAAAAATCAGAAACCTGCTCAGGAACAAGACAAATGAAAATGAAAAAAGCAATTTTTGGACTGAATAATGGAACAAAACAATTAAGAAGATCGACAAAACTAGGTATAATTTGGTCCCTGAATTGGCTTGGAAACAAGGAATTATTACCTTAATACATTGCAATTAAATTACAAGCAACAAGGTAAATTAAAGCGGAAGTGAAAAACAGAAAAGAAAATCTTTTCATTGTAGCACAAATAGTTAATGACAAGTGTGGTTTGAGAAGCCTGCACCAGACATGCATGAAAACATCCAATGTAGTTGGACAGGCAAGAAAACAGTTTTTGCCAAGAAGTGAAGGGGTTTGTAACATGTCTGGATGATAGGTTAAGGATGTATAGATTTCCTTGGCATAACTAAGACTGCATCACAGTAAAAAAGAAAAATAGTTTAAGGTGGAGAGGGCAACAAAAAAAAAAGAAGAAAAGGGTAAAGATAATTAAAGGGCGAAAAAAGAGCAACTGAAAACTTCAAATGAGATATCCATTTAATAGAACAATGGTTATTCAAGAATTCTTACCAATCCAGCAATCTTTTTTATCATTGCAGCTGGATTTGAGTTCAACCCTTTTACCAGTGCCACAATCAATTGCTTAAGCATGGATAGCTTTTTGTCTTTCTTAGCATCTACAAGAATGACATCAGCCTTGAAACCCTCGGCTCCCATAGAATGAAGCTCATCTAAAGTTGGAATATTAACAAAGAGCTCCTTTAGCCTTTTATCCTGTACCAATCCATGATATTAAATCATCACAACATGAAGGAAAATCAACGCTCTAAGTGGGCAACCAAACAAATGGAACAAGCTGGAAAGTAAATTATAAGTTAGGATTCAATCCATCAAGCTGGAATGTTCATCCTCTTTGAAAATATCAACAATTTGAATAATCCAGAAAATGCATTTAGCATTGTTTGAACTAATTTCATTTCTCACCATCCAAAAAAGAAAAGAAAGAAAATAGAAGGCATTTCTCAACAACACATGTGTAGGGGAAAAAAAAACTACAAAGAGGTCAAGCATTTTTTGGTCAACAGAAAAAAATTATATCGACTTTCAAAGAAGCAGGACAAAGAGACAATGCAACAAAGGTGATGAGATTGATGGACGCATTTTCTGATACCACTATTCTATCATGAATCTTCCTTCCATCACCCAAGTCTGATTCTGATAGAACTAAATAAAACTATCTCTATCAAAGGTCCAAGAATTTAATAAAAACTAAAAATCAAAAGTTACAATGTTATAAATTTATTTGTTAAAAGCACAAAAGGTCCACCATCTCAATCTCAAAGTTGCACATTATGCATCAATTTCAAAATTTCTCTTATGCATCAATTTCAAAATTTCTCTTTAATTAAGTGTTCTACAAGGAAATCATCCAAAAAAAGCAAGAAAATGAAGAAGAATTTGACACCACCCAAGATACTTCCTACTGTAACTATATGGAAGCACGCACCACATTATCCACAAGACCTAATAGTACATTTTAACATGCAACTTCTAACTCTTAGTTAAGAGGAGAGGAAAATGTTTGCAATAGAGAAGGTCAAGAAACAAAACAAAAGGTTACACCATAACCAACATAGTTGAGCATAAGAAGATAATGACCACAAATTAGAAGGAAATGATTATCAAACACAAGTATAAACAAGAGAAATAATCTCATAAATGAACTATTTCTTCACAGGCACATTATTTGTGGATATGTAAAAAAGATTAAGTTCCAGCAAAGATCAGACTACTCAACCAAAGGAACTTATATCAAATAAATATGAACAAGAATTTAGAATATATAAATTCTCACCGGTATGACATAGTAAAATCCATTTGGTATTTGTTTGGAAAGCATCCCAGTGCGCCAGAGAATTTGTGATGCAGTCCGAGAAGACAAACCATCTTCCTCATAACTTTTAGGTGATTCTTTATTACTCAAAGTATCTTCTTGAGAAAGCAAAGAGACAGAGTCAAATTTCTCAATAAAGTCTGGACCCCACCACACAGAATTTGAAGGCCCTTGCTCCACTGGCCCCGAATCATCTCGTGTCTCCTCCATGTCCTTAAATATTTGGGATGTAAAACCATCTCGGTCCCCCACTCCTTATCCCATAAAAGACCTCGCCAATCTCGCAATGGTTTTTACACAACTAAACAATGTATTTAAAATCTCCTCTGTTCTGGCTTGGTTATGCTGGAGGCCATTTGACCTGCAAAGCTAAAATCCCATGTGAAACTGGAAAATTCATAATGTCAGTTTAAATATTTTTCTTTTATCTAAAAAAACTAGAGAGATCACAGTGCAAAGGCACAACATCCCAACAATGATACAGAAGCGCAGAAATCAAGACAGTTCAGTCCCACCTCATATAGAGATCGAAAGAGCACCAACACACCAATCTAGTAAAGCTCAATTATTAGAAAGGAGCTCTAAGAAATCAAAGTCAGAAGCTTGATGGATGATTGATTTTGACAAGAGATTGCATCTGCTGATGGATATTTGATTTGACTAGAGATGGCAAATAAACATGATTTATTTAGCATGAAGGGAATGCCATTGCCATTGGAGCAGATACGCAGTCATTTACCATTACATACAAATAGACACACACATGTAAAAGAAGAAAAGAAAATAAAAAACGTACACACAGAATTAACTTAATTAAACAAATTTACTATTTCAGTATTGTTTAAAAATAACTGCAATCAATCAATCAATTAACCATTAATGAATTAAACCTGAGCATTGCAAAATGGGCCAAACAAAGAGAGAGAAAGATCCAATCCTAAATCTAGAATGATACATAAATCTGATAGAAAAGAGGTACTGGTGAATAGAGTAGGAAACCAAATCTAAAGAGAAAAAGGCAAGAGTGATACCAGCAGATCGAAGCATTGGAAGAAGCAATTGTCACTCCAGCCAACACCAATTGAATCTCAACCCTTCCTTTTTAAACAAACAAAACTCATCTCTTCTTTTCTTTCTAGAAATATATGATAAATACACCTTTTTATTGTGTGTTTGAGTAAATACTACATAGAAACAGAAAGCCAGGGAGGGGAGAGGGTGTTGTAGATGGAGGGAAAGAGAACAGGTCAGAGAGAAGAAGGAGACGGAGAGATATTTATATCTTTTTTTCTTTTTTTTAATATGTCTTGAAGATGCGGATACGAAAATATTTGGCAAAATCTTTGGATATTAATAAGTAAATAGATAAAAAGATAGAGTTTTGGAGAGATGGGTGATGTGCTGTGGATGCGCTCGATTCGTGTGAGTGATAAATTTTTGGTTACCTTGAAGTTATTTATTTATTTATTTATATGTCAAATTTATTTTATTTTATTTTTACCTTCTTCTTTTTCGGTTTTTGTAGAAAGGAAAGAAGGGAAGGGTGTGGTATCACGTGCAAGAGAGCGGGGCATATGGGGACCTCTTTCCGACGGGCAGCTGGCAACTGGGGTCTCCCAGACACCTTCGTTCGCGTGAAGCTCTCTCTTTTTAACTCTCTTTTATTCTATTATTTTTTAAAAAAAATTAAAGAAAATAAATTTTTTAAAAATAAAGTATTTTTTGATAATGTTATAAAAAATAAAATAGAAAATATTTTTCAGTATTTGATTATATTATGAAAAATAAACTGAAAAATAATTTATTAATATTTTATTTATCTTAAGTTTATTAAAATAATAAAAAATAAATCTTACAAATTAAAAAGTTGAATAATAATGAAATTGAAAAAAATTATAAATTATCTCAAATAAAATAAATAATAATCAAAATAATAAAAATCAAATCTAAAAAAAATAAAAAAATTAAAATAATAATAATTAACATTTTATAAAATATTTCAAATAAAATAAATAACAATTAAAAAAATAAGAACCAAATTTGATAGAAAAAATTTCAATAGAAAAATAATAAAAAAAAAATAAATAACAATTATAAAAATAAGAATAAAACTTAATATAAAAATTAAATTTTAAAAAATAAAATTAAAAAATAAATATTTAAAACAATATATAATCAAATTTTTAAAAAACCAGAGATGAAGAAGCAGAAGAGTGCAGACAAGAATTGAACAAAAAGGAGAATCAGAAACGAAAACAGTAGCAAAAAGAAAGAAAGAAATGTCGCTTAATCAAAGCACTGATACCCTCAACTTCGTCTTCATCTTCAGGCAGCAGCTCCAGTATCCGGGATCAAGCAGACGAATTGAAAAAAAAAACACAAATACCAGTAGCAAGGAAAAGCAAACGGAAAGGGAAAGATAGAGGTCTAAAGCATGTCGTTGCCTTCATCTTGCTTCTGGGTATACTTCTCCAGCTTTGCAAGATAATGCACAAACACTGTGCACTTGGAAGTTAATTCGTGGTGGCTGTCTTCACACACGCTCGCGGGTAGAAGACTACCAGGTCACTGGTTTGGGCCAGTGACCTGGCTTGGTTTTAAGTGTAGCTAAATTACATGGATTTAATCTTAAAAAAAAATAAAAACAATTATTAAAAAAACTATTTTCATGTACTTTTTTATTGAATTTTATTTTAGTATTAATTTATATTTTTATACCGTAAAGATACAAATCTAGTGTTAAAATATCTAATTTTTATCAAAACATTAAAAAATTAAATAAAAAAATGTTTTTATTTCCAAACATACCACCCAATATCTCAAAAAAAAAATTATATCATATTTTCATACAATAAAAATTCAAAAATATATATTAGCATATATTTTAGTTTTAATAATCAGTTTATTAAAGTTATAAAAATTAGGTTAATATTTCAAAAATTCTAAAAGAATTATTTGTTTTTTTAGTATCTAGGTTATGACCTTATACGTAAGACGTATTTTAGATATTAAATTCTTTTGTTAAGTTAGAAAGATTAGATTTTACCCGATAAAATAAAAATCTTTTTATCAAAAAGGACTTTTCTTAAATCATAGACAGACCAACAACTAGAAAACATGACAAGACTTTAGATTTTATCAAACAATAAAACAATGCAGTTTACCTTAGGTAATGCATATTTAAGATACTAATACCTTTCTTTTATGTAATCAGCCCCCATATCCAATCTTTAAAATCATTTAGGGTTCCTAGTGACTAAAATATTAGGTGACGACTTCTATTATTTTTTTACACAAATAAAAGACAATTTCTTGTCTCCCTATTTTTTTTCAATTTTTCTAGGATTCCAACATTCTAAGATTTGAGAGTAGATTTTTTTCATCGTGATGTCACACACGTGTGACACCCCTCAAAACTTTATCTCTTTCTTCAACCATTGTATATCAATTTCTCATAATTTACACACAAATCCAAACAATGTCTTTTAACTCACAATAAAGAATATAAATGACTATGACAATCATTAAATAAAAACTCTTTCCAATCCAAATCCAAGTCAAAGATAATAATTTGTTTCAGTCCACAATCCTTGACATTTCTAATTTCAAGTCAACCATATACAAAGTCTCAAATCAATTTTGAAACCTTGACCATGACTCTAAGATGATATGCTTAAACTTCCTAACTCGAACAAACTAGTAATTTAATATGAATATGAAGAAAAGTTGGTTTGGTTATACAATTTTTTTTCTTATAGTATTTAGGTTGGAAATTATATGATTTGTAATAGAAATGAGGGATAAAGTCTGAATGAAACTCTTTGATAGGTTAAAGACACCATAAAAGAATTCTTATCAAGATAAAGATGTCATACTTTTTGTAATTAAGAGTAATAAGTCTGAATTGTTCTTTAACCAATCCTTGAAATGGAAAACTAGAAAGACAACTCTCTAAATAAAAAGTTGAAAATTTTATATCATTTAAAAAGTGCCTAATATCTGGTTTGAAATATCATCATACATTTGAAACAACCCTCTAAGTCTAGTAAATACCAAAATGATATAATTGAAACCCAAATAAATAACTTTGTTAAAAAAAACTAGAAAAATAATAACTTTGTTAAAACAAATACTTATGAAATACATACAAACACAAAAAATAAAACAACAATAACTTTTTATACAAAAATCTAATGCATGCATGGTTAGGCAAAATGAAAAGTTGACATTCTAAACTTGAAAATCATATAGAATATACTTATTTTTCAATATAATAAAATGGTGAAAATTCAAGCTCAAATTTATCCACAAATCGACTAGTAAACTCAAACTCTCCAAAACTCTCAAATTATGATAGAAACATTATTTGAAAACAAAACAAATATATTTAAACCATTTTCATTCAGTTTACAAGTTTTCAAACTTATCAAAGCTTCAATTACACTAATTTAACTTGTTAAGACACTTTGTAGTTATTTTGCCTGAACTTTCATCATTAGATCATCTAAGTGTCCATACACATTAAAATCAACCTTTTTCATATTAGAATCATGATGCATATCACTCTTATCATCATCGTCTCAATTCTCATATCGGTCAAGATCTTTTTAGAGTTGCTAAAATTGCCTTATCATTTTATCCATTTTAAGGGCATGAATGTCTTTATGAAATTCTTATACATGATATCCATTAATAGCCATGATTGTAAATCCTAAGCTTTGATACCAACTTGATACTGGGATGGTAGTTTATCTAGAGTAGAAACAATATATTTACACAAAAATATAGTTTATCCCCACCAGTTTAAGTTACAAAACCAAAGAGATATAAATGCAAACAACTCACAACTCTAAAGATACAAATTCACTTACCACTTTAGAGATATAAAGTTAAGGGATAAAATTTCACCACTCACAATGAAATATATAATCGAATATGGCGTTAAAAGGTTAAGTCAAAGAGTTTTTCAATTCAATTTCTTCAAAAAATGTTTAATATCAGTTTCAATGATCATTATATAATTAGAATAACTCTTTAAATTTATAAATAAATCAAAATGACATAATTAAGATCAAAATAAATTAATTTTCATAAAAAAATAGATAAATAATAACTAATACATGTTTTTGACTTATTAAAAATCCAAATACATAGAAAGTTTCAAAACTAAAATAGTCATAACTTATTGTACAGAACTCTAATGCATGCATTCATGGTTGGATAATATAAAAATATCACATTTTAAAATTTAAGATCACATAAGATAAACTTGTTTTATCATTTAACTTGTTTTATCATTTAACGAAGAGAGAAGAATTCAAGCTTAAAGTTAACTCATATGTAAGATTATTAGAGGACTCTCATGACAATAAATAACATTATAAACTTTATTTTTTTTGTGTTGTTAATTTAAACTAAGTAAACTAGAAGACTCTCGTGTCAAATGACTAGACTTTCTAGGAATTTGCATTCTTTGAGATTTGCTCTAAATTTATTATCGATCTAAGCTTAGTAGATAGGGTGGTCTCTTTAGGTAGGCTTATTAGTAGTATAATTCAATATTTTCCCTTCTTTCATTTATTGTAACATGTTATATGTTAATTCAGTTTTGGAGACTGAATTAGAGAATTGTATAAAAACTAGAGAATAACGTGGAGGGATTGAAGTGGATAAAATAAAAGGAAAAATTGGCTGGCATGTGTGATACAAGCCCCCAGCATGAGTGACTCCAACTTAGACGACACATGACTCACCCTGAACTTCATTAGTGGCATGAAGAGCTTCAAAGTATATCGGTGTTTTATTCTCTCTTTCTTTCCTTCAAATTTGTGTTGCTCTTTTATTCTTTTCTCTTCCCACATCCACTAGCTTCTCCTCTTTTTTCTTTGTTTGGGTCTAGTTTCAAATAGAAAGGTTGTCTTTTAAAGATAGCTAAACTGTTTATTTGGTTCAGACCCAAACAGAAGAGCTGTCCAACATAAACAACATATATTTTTTTTTTTTGCAGCCTATCACCGTGAAGTTCTAAAACAAAGGAGGTAAGGTAATTGCCACAAACACAGGAGGCAAAAAGATAATGTTGACTTAGTTAAGCTATCATAACACTATCACCTTTTGAAGAAGGTGACAAGTTTAGATAACCTAGTATAGATAGCGTTAAATATTTAGATGATAATTAACAACAACATGTGAGATTATAAATTTTTACATAACAAGCTAAAAAGCCTGGACTCAGAGAAGTGAAAAAAAGTAGAACATAAAATGAAATTATACTAGAAAATGTAATGCACAATCTGCTTTTTATAAAGAAGAAATAGGACGTTATCATTTCTTCATGAGAAAATGAATTGGCAATACAATCATGTAGGTCCCCTAATGAACTATGCCTGCAAAATAAATCCTGAGGACATTGCCGTGCAAGCTCTACTCTTGTAGGTTTATTTCTCATGATTCAGTTAAAAAGGACAAGAGCGGGATTCAATAGGGTTGTTCCGCGAATACCACATCAAGATAGTGATGCCATTTATGCTAATAAGCATAAACGTGCAGGAGTTTATTAAGCAAAGAAGTTAATACATGTAAAGAATACCTAAATAAATAAAGGATCTTCCTTTATCCTATGACATTCATCAACCAAAGGAGTCAGTACACAGTTGAAAGTATACTCTTTTACAATCAACAACAAAGTTACAAGTAAACAATTAATAGATTGAGAACATTAACAAATAATTAGAAAAGTATCTAGAATTATAAAACTGGACAATACCCTCTTAAAAATACAGTATATATAATCAATCTGATTACATTTACAATCCCACAACTCTAGTTTTCTTCTACCCTATAACCGGTTCAGGCCATACATCATATCCTCTCAACTAAATGTATAAATCCTGTGATATATACAGGTCAAATGGAGAGTGAAAGAAAGAAAAATTACAACAGCAAGATCTTTGGCCAACCTGGCAATTTACCTGAGTAGGAACTTAAAGGATTAATGGTCAACATTATGAGCATTGAGCATTTTTATGGTCAGACAAATACATATATTTTCACTAGAGTAAAAAATGAAATAGATGAAGCTGCTCAGAGAAGTGGAAAGGAAATGAAAACTTCCAGTGTCAAGGTAAGGCAATCAGGCCATCTTCATGGATGATGTTAGAAACCATCTTTCATTTCTGTTTATCAGAACTTTTTGGTGAAGCATCAGAAACCAACTCCTTTACTTCCATACTCCACCTTTTCTCTCCACAAAAACCTAGACCCCAATGATATCATCATATAGCCTGTCATTGCATAAGGAAAATAATATATCTACATTTGTTATTTAGGAAATAGTATCGTGTCTCTCCAAATTGAAGATCAGTTTCTTTCCTTTATTCTTCTAAAAACATGGTTTAAAATTACACACTCAAAAACTACTTATTCGGCTCAGCAGGTTATAATCATAAGCATCACTAGCATTGACTAAACAACCCTTCGCACACCTTCTAACATCTGCCCTTGCTTTGCGAGATGCATATCTCACTTTCTTTTCAAACCTATGATAGAAATAGCTATGCCATTAAACATAGGATGACTATAAATTGCAGAACAATATGCAAAGGATTTTAAAAATCCACAAAAGTTTCAAATAAAGTACAACCATAAAAACCAGAGTTCAGAGTCTAGGTGAGCAAAATATTTGTGAAAATCACTAAAGAAAAAGGTTACTTAAGTATACAGTACGATATGTTCTCTTGATTTCTCCTCAAACCGGGTCAATTAAAAGAAAGAAGTTATATATGCAATCATTTATCTTCACATGTGAACTATAAAAAGAAACACAAGAAAAAGATAATTTATAAACTCAAATGCATACATTGCGCTATTTCTTGTGAATTGTATGATATCTTTAAACTCTATTGCTGCACTATATGGACATATTACATGATGATAAAATACAAGATAAAAATAATATAGCACACAATATACATGTACAACTAAGTGAGAAAATCAACCAAGTCAATAATTTTTTGTATTAAAAATAAACAAGAGCAGCAATCAGTGAAGATAACTAAAATCAATTGAGGTGATGAGGATTTAAGTTATTGATCAACGATCAAGTCTTATTCAAAATATAAGTCTTTTGCAATTAACATTGGTGAATGTTGTAGTATAATTAAAGTTGTAACACTTATAACTGTCAAGAGGTGGTGCACGAATAAGAATTGCACTAGGATTTAGGTTTTAAAATACTTTTTTGCCATAACAAACTTATAATAGAACTAGGATTTATAGTTTATGTAAAACTCGATCTTTATAACATTATAAATAGGTTGTCTGGTACTTGGAAACATGAGCCAACCCAAAATATATGATTTCTTTACAAGCTTTCTATAATTTATATATTTCTTTTATTTATCACAATTTATAACTTTCTTTTATCTTTATTGCTTTACTTTTTACTTGGTTTACAAATTTCTTGGCATTACACACCTTAGTCTCTTAACCTATTAAACCAAGTCAAGAATTTCATTTTGTTTCGGGATTAAATTTCTAAATGTAGCTTTTCCTTATTGAAAAAAAAAAGAACAAATAACTATCATATTGTTTGAAGAATTCATCAATTGATTAACACCCTCATTGGGACCTATTTGTTAAAATAATATTGGTAATCATGCCAAAGAAAACATGGTAAAAAACATGATTATATTAATTGACAATCAATTAGTCCATATAATTGATAAAGGTCTTTTTTTTAACACTAAGAGTCTGAAAACAACTCACAAACATATACGCCAATGGTGCAGCCTCCATCAAATTTGTCACAGGATAGTTCTTCATCATCTAATTCACCCCATCAACAAAAAGGAACCTAAAAACAACTCACAAACATAATCATCAATGGAGTAGCTTCCATCAAATGACAGGATGGTTCTTTATCACTTAATTCAACCCATCAACAAAGAATTGCATTTGGACATAACCACAATGTTTTAATGATGCCACACTTCCCAATATTATTACCTCTACCAATTAGTGGTGGATATGGTACAATCAAATGCTCAAACTAACTAGGCTTTTTCTAAAGGTAAGTCTTTTTATCATAACTTAAATATATCTAATGATGATTTAAAAGTTATCTAGTTAAAAATGAAAAACAAAATTGTCATAACTTACCATAATAATATTGTTATAATCAACAAGCTCACGCAAGTTATGGCCAATCAGCTCAATTAAATCTAGAACAAACTCAAATAGAGTTGATTAGGCACTTCTTTTGACTAGTTTTCGATAAGGCAAGTCTTATGATATACTTCAATAACAACTATCTAATATAAATGTTTGGAAGTTTTTAGCCACATCCTGTGTATCACATGATCACACAATAAAGAACACAACAAGCTTAGCCTAAGTTAGACACATTCGACCATGACGTACCAACTACACCATAATTGTATAGGCAGTCTCAAACTAATTCCATGGCGCACCCACCTTATCTACAACCATCTCAACTTGTACTTTTATAGTTCAGTGCTCTATAAACTGCCTTTAAACTAGGCAATCTTAATCTTTAGATGCCTCAAGGACCTGTTGTCAACCAGCAATTGTCAACTAGCAAGCAATGAGAAAAATTGATAGGATTGAATTAACCCAACACTTAAGGAAAATTAGGCTTAATGTTGGACTTATACCCTTATTCATATCCTGAAGCGACTAGTATATTAAATCCAATTCTCAAAGAATGAAGATAGCTAACTTCAAATAGTTTTATAAGGAGAACTACTAGTCAAGAAGGAAACACATCACCAAGTTTATTGTAATTGTGATGATGGTGTTGCTAATGCCCTTTTGAACTAAGTTTATTTGGTTAATCAACGACCAAGATTGTCTTTCATAGGTTTTCCATACTGTTACCCAACTCCATCAATAGCTAGGAAGAAATGGAGGCTCATTTTCATAAGTATTTTTATAGAACCAAAAGTAACACTGGCTAACTTGGATAATCCAATACCAAGAGGGAGTTTATAAAAAAACTATGTCCTTCGTTTCAGGATTTTAAATATAAAGTACCCTATAACCATAATAGAACAAAAGTGCAAAAAGTTAATTATGGAAAGGATGCAATGAAATATATGAAAATGATTTATAGAGTCCAAGCACTAAAATATTTACACCCTTATAGATAATTTTGTTCGATTAAAAAAAAAATTATCAACTAAGCAAAAAAGAAGGCACTTAGAGAAATATATCTAGTTAGCTCCTTAGATGAGGTCGCAATGACACATTCAAGCTTTAAGGAAGAGTTTGAAGAAATTTACTACAAACAAATATCGATCATAGAATTCAAAGACAAAAAATCATTTGAGATTGTTGCAGTAAAAAAGCCTAAAAAGACTAACAAACCTATTAGTAAAGAAACAAAAGTAACTATAAAATAAAATAAAAAATACTCATTTGACATCTAGAGGGATAAAGAGATATTGAACTAATTGGAGGAAAAATCAAACTTCTAAGCAATCACATAATCTCTGTTATTGAGCAAACAAAGGGGAAATAAACTATAAATGGCATGACTTATGAATACATTACACTAACAGTTGTGTCATCTTTACAAATCATATCGACAAGGCATTAAAAGTTGGTAACATTCACTTCTTGAAAAAGAAAATGAATTGAGGCGAATCCCCAATGCCTTTTATTTTTCCAAGCAAGGTAATTTAACTATGCGTTGCATATAGGCCAAAGGTGTATCAATCATATTAAAGCCCTAGAATTGACACATTAAGAGAGAACCAACTTGGACAAGTACTTATTGCTAGTGTTGTCAAGAGGTGCTCCAAACAAGACAAGGTGAGACCCGGTGCCTTTTATTTTTCCAAGCAAGGCAATTTAACAAGGTATTGTATAGGTGCTCACTTGGAACGCAAGCACTAGGTACTAAAGCAAACACTTGTTGAAATTTGTTTTTTTTTCTATTTTATGAATTAATTTGTTTTGACATATTTGCTTGTATTATTTCAATCCACCACCACCATAAAAAATAAGTTAAGGTTATAGTTGTAAAAGTAAAGAGTAGGGTTTAAAAAGAAAAAAGAATCATCAAAATGGAGTTGCAAGCACATTTAAAGAGAACATTGTGGGTTAGTGGTAGCCATGGTTTTTCAAAAATAAAAAACAATAAAGAATCAAGTACATCTTCATTAAGAAGTATACGAGGAGCATTAAATTCTAGTTCTGGATATGAAGTGGGATCAAGTTCTAATTCTAAAAAAGTGCATTATGATTTAAGTGATGATTCAAATGATAATCTTGAAATGGAGGATATGAGAGACTTGAGTGAAGGAGATGAAAGTGCAAATTATGATGTTGTGTTGGAAGATTGATGATGATGATGATATTTAAGTTTAAATATTTTAATCTACTTGCTCTTTTAAATTGTCTTATTTTGTTTTTAAAGGTGAATAATATAACTTTTTAATGTCTGTTAAAATATTTTAAGTTTCACATTGATTTTCTAGTCTTAGTTTTTAAAATATATATTATACTATTATGCATAAATTTCATTTTAATTTACAACTTAGTGCCTTGTTTTATCCAAGTGTGAGCTTGAAGTTTCAAACATTTGACAGACTTGACGCCTTAGGGTGCCTTTCACTTTTGACAACACTACTCACTGCAACTAGGAATGCCATGGACTTGTCAATTCTTAGCATGGCTAGGAAGGCTTCCACATAGCATAAAAAAAAAGTTATGGAATTGAGTATTCATCAACCTCTCTCCAATATAGATCAATTGAGGGTCCAAGGTTGCCTATTTATCACTAAACACTAAACTTGTGGAATAGGTTGTAGCTCATAATTGCACCCACCATAAAAGGATGTTGCTTTCTCTTGGCTTGGCATTCCTCTAAGGCCTTGTAAATTTAACTAAGGACAAAAGGCTCTAAAGCCATGGTGCAACCTTCTAATAAGGCAATAATATCTTCAAGATGCCTTTGAAGGCTTCTTGAACCTAAAGTAGATTAGTAATCTACATACCTAGTATAGTAAGAAAGCAACATGCTCAAACTGGAGCATTAAAAAAAGAAGCTATGGAATTGAGTATTCATCAACCTCTCTCCAACATAGATCAATTACGGGTCTAGGGTTGTTTGTGTATCACTAAACTCGTGGAATAGGTTGCAGCCAATAATTGCACCTACAATGAAAGGATGTTGCTTGCTTTTGCCTTGGCATTCCTTTAAGGCCTTGTAAATTTGGCTAACGACAAAAGGCCCTAAAGCCACGGTGCAACCTTTTACTAAGGCAACAATATCTTTAAGATGCCTTTGAAGTCTTCTTAGTCATTGAGTAGATTAGTAATCTACATACCTAGTATAGCAAAAAAGCAACATGCTCACACTAAATTACAAGGTTTCTTCCTTTCTTCTCTTGTATTAAACAAGCATCATACATAAAAGTAGCAACGAATTGGTCTTCAAATTGACTAGTAAGCATTTATTAAAAGACACATAATTCTTCACCCTCTATCCAGAGGTCTCTTATCATGGAAAATCAAAGAGGATTAGAGTCTACATCCCCTACCTAAAGTTAAAGACGTTACCAAATTTTGACCAAAAAGAGTGCACAACCAACATCACTTTGTTTTGTTTGATGGCGATCCTATAAACTTGAATGGCATTGAAAATCCTTTAACGTTTCTACTTATCACAAAGGTGTTGTTCGATTAAGTTATATTCCATTGGTATATTCAAGTTTCCATTTATCACCAAGGTGATGTTCAATTCAGTTAAAGTCAATTGATATAATCAGAAGAGGCTATGCTAGGCCATGTTGCAATTTATTTCTTCCAAACATCAAGGATGACATGGTCATCTTGAATTTTTTTTTTTTTGATGTCTAATGGAAAGAAAAGTCCTTTGAAGGCCAATTTTTTTTTGGTGGCCCTTTGCATTCCTCAATCATACCCTCTAGGGATACAATGGGCCTTACTAGGTTTTAAAGAACAATTTTTTTTTGGTAAGGCCCTTTGCATTCCCCATATTGCAATTAACAGTGGGGCTGCAGTCACATTTTAAAAACAAGTAATTAGAGAAGGTTTTAAAGAGAGAAGGTTTCAAAGGAGAAGTGTTGTTGGCCATGACTTTTTGAAGAAAAAAACTTAGGTTTTGGGGAAACTTTAGTTTTTGTAGAAAAATAGTGATGATTTTAGAAAGAAGATAAAAAGCTGAATATAAATTGATAGAGAATAAAAACAACAACTTATTTTAAAATTGCTTAGCAGATTGACATGTTTGAAAGTGAAACATAATCAACATTTTAAAGTAGTGCTTCATTTGTCATATCATTGATGGTCATTTATCGATCAATTTAAAGAGGCATGTCAACATTACTTCATTTTTTTTCTAAATAAAAGCAATACAGGGAGCATTGTTTATATAAAAAATAAACAACCATGTGTTGTTTGATCAAGTGTAGTAGTTGTTCTCTTTGTGTTTTTAAACAAACCAAAGACGATAGGATTTAGGTTATTGAACAAAGAACAAGTCCTATTTATTACAAGAGTCTTTAGCAGTTGACTAGCAAATGTTGTAGTATAATTAGAGTTGTAATATATATAACTTCTAGGAGAAGATGTGCAAATAAAATATATTAAGTGTGTGCTAGGATTCAAGATGTAATATCCTTAATTATCATAAAGAGTTTGTATAGGATTAGGATTTATAGTTTACGAGAAATTGAATTTATAGTTTACGAGAAACTCAATTTCTGTAACATTATACATAAGTCATCTAGTTGCTAGAAACAAATGTCAACCCCATATAAACAATTTCTTTATAAACTTTATGCAAGTTCTCACATAATTGTTTACTTAACGTAATTTATAGTTTTCCTCTATATCTTTCTTTTATCTTTGTTGCTTTACTTTTTACTTGATTTATAGATTTCTTGACATTGTGCACCTTCACCTCTTAACCTGTTAAATCAAGTAAAGAATTTCTCACTTAGTTTGATTTTCAAGGATGTTACTTGTCTCTGTTCAAGATTAAGTTTCCAAGTGTAGTTCCTCCTCGTTGAAAGAAATGAACAAATAACAGGTACTATATTGATTGAACAATCCATCAATTGATGGACTATAATAACATGATGAGATTTTTTGAAAAATAAAAATAAGGAGATAAGTATAAAATATATGCAAGTCTCATTTTGGGATTCACAAAAAAACTCCAGGTGAACCTACCAAATAGATTTTCATATTATTAGATTGATAGCATGCTTGGGTGTCGTTTTCTTTTCCATGTAACGCTTTACTGTATCACTTCGGTTAGCTGAAGGTAAAGGACTCTCAGGGCATGGGGGACACCATGAAGGCTCTCTCATGAGAAGCATTGAAGATGCTCCACAGTCTTGATAATCTCCAGCATTACTCTCTCCAGTGAGGCCAGAAAATGATAGGCTGGAATGGCCTTGCCTTGTTGTAAAACAAAGAATTGGTTCAGTCTTATTACTAATCATAGATGGTGCGTTGCTGCATGTTGGTTGTATTGTGTTGACCAGTCCAACTGATGACCGCTAGAGAGATCAACATTTAACTATGAATGAAATAAATAAAAAATGTCTATTGCTAAGAGTGTTTATAAAAGACAAGTGACCACAGGCAGGTAGATTCAAAATTGTAGTAGCCATGCACATTATCATGCAATTGAAGGTAGGAAGAAAATGCCTCGGAGACAAAGAGAACATTTATGAGAATTGGGAATCAGGCCCAACTGCTAGGTAGGTACGGTACCCTGAGGGTCAATTAATCCTGAAATGCATGAACTGATTTATTGTTCAACAAAATTTGTTGTTGACAACTAAAATAAAGCCATACAAGTTGATGACAGTTTTTAACCCTATGGCAGAGCATTTTCTTACTTCCACTCCAAAATCAACTAGCCAATGTTGTTTGATAATTACTTCAATCCGGTTCCAAGATCAGTAAAATCAGGAATTAAGATTGTTTCAGCTTAACCATGAACATTTCTTCTGCAGCATATGTGAACACATTGCCCTTATCAGGACATTTACTTCCCTTTTCCCTTAGGCAAGAATCCATAAAACACAAGGTGAGATATAGTGTGAAATCAATTCTTGAAATATATATCAACAATATAAGTATTTTTTTTCAATCACGTCAGAGGGAAGTATTTAAACTATATAAATCCCCAATCCCCACCCAAAAAGATGGGTAAAAAAACCTATAAATGGAAAGGAAATTGACCGAAGAGAACCACTGCAGCTTAAAACTGTTCAATATTATCTTTTTCTAGTGACTAATTTGACATATTAAAAAAATAAACAAAAAAGACATGGTAACCCTGAAGTATACATTTATTTTCAATTGTTACAACAAGGAACAAACAAATCAAAAGACAAAGATACATGCACAGCAAAAGATAAAAATATAAGAAGAGAACCTCAGCTGCAACTGCACCCTGACAATTGGAATCAACAATAGGCATGTGCTTTGTCCCAAATAAGCTATCAATGCCACCATTCTCAAAAAGCTCTTCTGAATTATTAAGGGTAACACCAAATAGTTCATAGTTTTCAAGATTCAAATCCATTTCAGCCATATTGAAGTCCTCATAAAGATCAGCATCTTCATAGCGTGCAGGAAACTCAGTCCCAGGACAGTATCACTGCAGATTGATAGAGTGAAATTTGCAAAAGGTCCTTTAGAAAAAAAATAAAAATTTGACATATCCAAAAAGCAAAGGTAACAACTCTCTCTCTATCTATCTCTATGATCACGCATGTGTGTTTATTTCAGTTTGCTAACTTGAAACGATGAAATGATGTTAGGCTTTGACTGACTGCTTAGATGGATGCAAGAAAGCTCAAAGACCAGAATAGTCAACAGCTACGAAAGCAAACAGGAGACAACTGCTTTCACAACGGCCAAAAAAGAAAACAGTCTCTATCTTACAATGTACTGTACGAGCCCCTCATCAAAGTTGAAGTTACATTTCCCAAACTAGTAATGCTTCAGTGGACAGAGTTGGCAAGGTTTAGCTTATCAGTGAGGTTGCTTCATCTGACACGAGAGATTTTAGATTCAAATCAAATAGCACATGAACTGTAAATGGACAAACCACCAGACATTCCAAATGCATCATTACCATGCATGTAGAAGGCAAACACTATCACAAAATTAGTTCTGAGATTAAAAGAACTTTTGAATGATCAAGAATACTACTACAATATAACCTGTTAAAATTGCTAAACAGAAAAAACATATCATTAAAAGGAGGGATGAGATTCCCAACTACATACATTTTCTCAGAAAGAATAGGCTTTATTTAGCAATTTAAATTTTAAAGGCCAGACTATCAAAGGTTAAGCATACTGCATAGACAAAAGATTGGACACGATAACAACAATTTTATTATGAGGAAGTTTAAATTTATAACATTCTTCATACCCAGAAATCTAAAATGTGAAAACGATTAAAAGGGACCTAAAATGTGAAGATGACTGAGAAAAGTAATTTTAATTTCCTGCAAGCCAAAATTTAGATCACCATGTTGCTTATTAGATTGTTCATGCAACCAAATGACAGACACCTACATCCCTACAGGATAATTTTATACCTTGAGCAAAGATGAATTTGGAGATCTGGTTGGCTAGTTCAAATTGTTTGGCACAGAGCTTGATTCAGGTACTGACGAAGCCTCATGCCAAACACCTGATTTAGCTATTTCACACCTGTCATTAACCCCAACAATTCCAAATACATTATGGCAAATAGTATTCTCTGTCAGACCCCAGGTGTTTTTGGTACTATTTTCAGCAATGCTCACTAAACCTAACTCCTGCTCACAAGTAGATCCACCCCTAGAAGGGAAGTATAAAATGAATGACCATTTTGAAGAAAATTTAGAAACCGATGGACAGCCAAAGTAACCATTGATCGTTTGCTTTTTATGTGTGGAAGCTAATGTTGAGGAGCCATAGCCCATCCAATCACAATTCTGACAAAGAGAGATTCTTTCTTCAGTGCGTCTAACTAATGCAGGTTGTGAATTGCATCTTTCACATAAGAGGGTCCGTGAGTGACGCTTGGACAAGGCATTAGCAGAATGAACAATTTGATCGCATGATAAGCATAAGCATGCAGCATCTGACTGGCAATAAACTGTGGACCTTCGCTCCCCACAAAAATCACAATATAACCTATGATTCAACTCATTATTGACTCAAACCAAACTTCACCAATACTGAAACCTCTAACTGCAATAATTTGCAGCTAACAGAAGCTACCTTCTTTAGAACACCACAGTTCCACAAACGAATTTTACAGTTTTTGGATTTTAAAACAACCTTCAAGCATTACCTAACATGAAAAAAATGTTATTATTTATGCTAGCAAAGATGAATTGCAGGAAATCAGATGAGAGGTATGCATTTCAATGAGACTACTTGATTGTCACTCTACAATCAAGAATAGATGGGCAAGCTTCATTTATTTTAGATAATAATTTATACACAACATGAAATTGAAGAACAAGAAGAAAGAAAAGACCAGTTCTAGAACAAATTAAGCTTCGCAAAGAACCAAAAGAGGGGGCGGAAAAAGATAACTGCAAATGTTTAACTCCATTAAACAAACAGAAAGATCATGATCTATCCAGGGAAATCAAAGGCTTTAATTATGAACACTGCTTGAAGCAATGCAAGTTAAGAAAAAAAATAAAGAAAACAGAAATCTTTGATGACAATTAACTACTTTTCCAAGCCCTGACCTTTTCTTTCAAATAAAAAAAAAAACTGTGAAAAACAGAACCAAATCCAGTAAAGCAACAAAGCATACCTTTCCGTGTTAGAACTGTTTACTACTTTAAAAAAGAAAATCAACTGATTCCACTTGATGTTTTGCATGAAAACAAGAATTATATCCAGTAATGGAATTCAACCCAAAAATACACACAAAAAATTTAAGAATCAGCCAGCATCCAAAAATAGCAAATACCAAAACACAGAATCAAATAACCTGGTGATAAAAATGGAAAGGAATTGGTAGTAAACAAGCTCACAAACAAAAAATCCATTTCTTACCTTCTCAACAAAAAAACAGAATTAACGCTGGAAAAGATCCAGAAAAGCAACCGAATAAGAGAGTAAAGAAAACAAAATTATTACCCGAAGGAACAAGAAGATCGGTCAAAGAGCTGTAATTCATGCAACAAAAATATTGAAAATATTTACAAAGCTGACGAAACCCTACAAAGATAAAAGCCCTCTTAAACCCCACTCTCTACTTATATATACATTTATTCTTGAAGAAGGAATTAAAAAAAACCCAAAAGAACAGAGCAAAGCTTATAGAAGTGGTGGTGTAAGAAAGAAACCATGAGTGAGGGAGAGGGCGCGTGGGTGGGTTATAGCGCGCCCATGTGTGTGCTTTGCATAGGAAAGTGTGTATTTGTTTGTGAAATAAGCTATTAAAAAAAATTGGCAAAGAGGAGAGATACATCAACTTCAGAAAAAGGATCCAAGTTGTGTGTGGGGAATAGTAAAAGTGGGACCCTTCCATCCTGTGGTCCCATCCTATAAAGTACATTGCCTTTTCCATTGACTTCTCTTTTACATCCTGTAAAATATATTGCCTTTTCCAATAACTATTCTTTGAGAGGCTCCTTACCATTTGGTCATGGATAGCACTGTTAGTTCACGGAGGAGGTGGTGGAGGAGGATTTCTAATTCCGCTTCGCGCTCTTGAAAGCTTCCTCACCTTTTTGTTTGCTTTTATTTTCATCAAAACAAAAACCATTTTTTTATTTGTTTTCATCCCACGATGTTAACATGATTATAAACCTCAATTAAATAAAATCCATAGTATATAAAAAACAAAAGTCTTTTTATATCCATTTTAAATTATTACAAATATATTATTTGTATATATTAATTAGAGTATGAAAGTTCACCAATTATATCTTTACTGGTTCGCTAGTTATATTTTTATTGGGTTTCTTAAAACACATTACCCAATGAAAATAGTAAGTTTAAAATATTTTTGAGATTTCTAATGATTTTGTTAGATAAATTTGTTGGGTTTTTTGAAATACACACGTAATGAAAATAATAAATTTAATTTATTTGGGAGTTTTAGGGATTTTGCTAAACAAATCTAAAATTATTTAAAGATTTATATGAAGATTATTTAAAGATATGAACTTTTTTTTTGTTTTGAATATATACTTCAAAATTAAGTTGTCACAAACCACAAGTTGTTTAATTATCCTAACTTTAATAGTAATCTATATGAACTACTAGTGAAAAATCTTTTCAACTCTCTTAGGAAAAAGAGATTTATATAACTTGGAGGGCTAGCTATTTTCCTTTATACTTTAGGTATTTAAGTATTATACTTTACTCATTTTTATCACCATCTACAAGAAATAAAAGACATGGTATTTTATTTATAGATAAACTTGAAAATCCTATAAATAACAAAGTATCAATTTGTCCCTTAACTAATATCAATTTGTTTATGTTTAACAACCAATACTTTAACATCAATCTAAAATATTAATTATATGTGTTTAACTTCTAATTGGATTGATGAAGGTTGGAACTTGAATAAAACATTTCGAACTTTTATCGAGTTTCTAATCATTAAGGTGAAACAATTGATCAAGTGATTGAGATTTGTTCGTTGGAATAGGAAATCGATAACATTTTAACAATTACAATAAACAATACAAGTTTAAATAATTTGACAATAAAATATCTAAAGAGATTAACAAATGGCTAGATAACTAATATAATGTCAACCAACTTCATGCATATTAGATGTTGTGAATATATTATCAATCTTATTGTATGTGTATGATTGAAAGATATTAATGATTCAATGGATAAGATTCAAAATGCAGTAAGGTTTGTTATATTGTTTTTTTCTAAACAACTTGTTTTTAACCAATGTGTGGAAAAGTTGAAAATTAGGAGTAAAAAATATGTTTATTTGGATGTTGTAAATAAATAGAACTCTACATATATGATGCTAGATATTGCTGCTAAATTTGATATGGGTTTTATAAGGTTAGAAGAAACCGATCCTAGATATTTAAGATACTTTAATATTGATTCAAATGGGAAATAAAAAACACTTAGATCCTCATATTTTAGAAGATTAGGAAAAGGGTAGATTTTCTGTGAAGTTTTTAAAATTATTTTACATAGTTACATTGAAATTTTCTGGTTTGTTGTATATGACATCTAATTCTTTATTCCATGAATTAATTTCTATACACACAAGCATATCCCAATTTTGTAGAAATACAAATATTTATGTAAGTAAAATGGCTAAGAATATGATGAAAAAATATAAAAAATATTGGGGATTAAGATACACAATTATTTGTTAGAAGTGGTTATTGTGTTAAATCTACATTTAAATTAAAGTACATGAGATTTTATTTTGGGAAATTGTATGATATTGAAGAGGTTAAAATTTTTACAATAAAAATTAAAGATATTTTCCTGAGGTTGTTTAAGTATTATATGAACATTGAAGAAGATGTTTAGGTTATTCATAATGTATGAATTAGTATAAATAAAGATGTTAATGTTGATTTAATGGTGGTAGATGATATATTAAATGACTTAGTTTCTCAATTCAAAAAATATTTAGGGGAAAAAGTAGTGTATAAAGAAAAAATAAGGTTAAGAGGTATTTAAGTGATGATTGTGAGGATCTTAATGATTTTAAATTAGATATTTTAGATTGGTAGAGATACAATGTTTCAAAATACAAAATTCTTTTAAGGTGGCACAACCTGCGTTAACTATCCTGACATATTGGATAAAGTTTGAAGCTCTTTATACCCATTGATAATACAAGCACTTGTTTATTATCAAAATTGATTGTGTTCATCACCGATTCCAATCAAAATCAGAATCTTTATGAATTATATTGAAAATTCTGAGATGATTGAGTTAGTTAATTTCTCTTACAAATTTAAATATAGTTATTTTATAATTTATTTACATATGTTTAATCTAACATTTTAATTTATAATTTTGTAGAATTTGATGAAAATTTAAAAATCTAAACTAATTGTAAGTAATATTCATGAAGTTGTTACAATGCTCGAATATAATTGTTTTGGGTAATTGATTTACTTTATCTTGTTAATTCCCTTTAAAATTTTGTATTGTTAATTTTTTTAATAGTTGAACTCTAATATGTTACTAATTTTCTAGTATTTTTTATAGTATTATTCTTGCTGAAATTTTTGGATATTGTCATTGCTAAAAAAATTTCTATAAACTATGCTGAATATTTATAATAATTTATTGTTGGCTATAAATGTATTTGCTCACTAATATTAAATTTTCAAGTGTAAATAACTTTTTGAATTTGAAGTGTCCAAATTTGATCATGTATTTTTCATATTGCATTTATTTGGATTTTGCACATTAAAGATAGCAACATGGAAAACATTTCAAATTCATTCTAGCTTATATATATTTTAGGTTTACGAGGAGGAAAGTTAGATTAAAAAAAATATCAATCTACTAATTTGATTAAAAACTCTTATGACAAACTAAAGCTAACAAGAAAAAATTAATGTCTAATTTAATATAAGCCCAACAAATTAAACCTACAAATTAAATAGTTTGATTAAAAAGCCTACAAATTAAACCCAACAAGAAAATTTTAAAACCTAATTTAATGTAAGTTTATTTAAGAAAAATTCAAAACAACTCATATATGACAAGATTAGATTTTCTGATTTTATGTTAAAAAAACTAAACTTCACCGAACTGAACCAATTTGATTTGAATCGAATTTCTATTTCATTTCATCTATATTTTTCAAAATCAATCTAATTCAGTTCGGTTGGTTTTTTTGTTCAAACCGAACTGAACCATGAATAGCCCTAATTTAGACAATTAAGTTATTTATTTGACCAAATTAACTTTTTAAAATTATAATTTAACCTTCAAAATTAAATTTCCTTAAAATAAATTCCTAATTGAACTAAAAAGTTAATTTTTCTTATAATTAAACCTTTAATAAATTTGACATAACCCTGAAAAATTCCAAAAAAATGTTAGGTGTAAGAATTCTTCAAATTTGAATATTTTGATCCATCTCAACCAATCTTTTATAATTTTTTTGGCATTTTTTATATTCTTCCCACTTATATATATTCTCCAATTTTTCTATTTTTATACCTTTTTTCTATTTTTTTTGTTTTTATAATTAGAATCTTAGAAATATGCAACAACAAAAGCAAAGACTAATAAGAGAAAAATTAAAGATCAATAGATAGATAAAGCCTAATTATAGGTCATTGCTCTAATGCAATTGATGAGAACATGAAGGGTAAGAATCCTAACCAATGATCAAGATAGAAAACAACACAAAAAAAATTAAAATCATTTTGATAGAAAATTTGACCCAATAATTCTAAAACTAAGGAACTAAAGTTATTACATGAAAAACTCCAAACATTTGATTATAAAGAATAAAAAACGAGGAAGTATAAGGATGAACACCACAAAAACATGTAATTCTTGATAAGTTTCTAAGAGTTCAATGAAGAATTAGGTATGAATGTAAATAAAGACAATTGACTTGTGTTGAACATCATAAAAAAAAAGTTAATTCTTGATAATTTTTGAAGAGTTCAATGAATAACTAAGTAAGCAAAGATAATTGGTTCGCTCTACGCTACATGTTGGGCTAAAAGAAATTGAATGCAAAAAGGAAAGAATTTGAATGTAAAAAGAAATGTTCAAGTTACAGGGAATTCTTGAATTCTTTGATAGTGTCATAAAAATCATCCTAGTAGGTCAACCATAAAACTTTCCAGTTTGATTTCCTATCTAGCTCAAGTTTCAAATTAAATTGTGTAGAAATTGTCTTGACATGATCCAAATAACTTCACGAGTCCAAAAGCAACCAAGACGACAAGTAAAAAGGTGGTTTCACTTAAAAAAATAATTATATATATATATATGTGTGTGTGTGTGTGTGTTTTGAATCAACTCAGGTTAGCCTAGGTTTACTTATCAAACCCGGAATCCGAATCATGAACTTCAATAGATTAAATAATTTTATTATTTATTTATTTATTTATTTGATCATATGATAACAAAATAGATATTTGTAAAATCAAACACTAACCTAATGTTAGAGCTTTTTTTTGATACTACAATAACCTCATAAAAAAATAAAACAAATCATAAAATTTAATTCTTAATCAACTCAATAAAAATAAAAATAAAAATAATTAATGAAAAAACTAAAGAATAAAAAAAATAACTTGAGTTAATAATTCTAATTCTTGATATAAGTCATAAACTTCACTAAATTAAATAACTTAATTTTTTTTTAAATTACTTTTTATTTAATAATACAATAACAAAATAAATGTTTATAAAATTAAGTACTAAACTAATACAAGGATGTTTTTAGAAATCAATGTAATTTTTAATCAATAAATGAAATTAAAAAAAAACTAAATGACAAAAAAATCATGTTTTTAGTTAATTATTTTTTGGGTATTTTATGAGCAGGTGAAAAATGAATTAACTTTTTTTTTGAGTTTTTATTAATAATTAATTAATATTTTCTATAAAAATAAACTGTTTTTAGGTTCATTTACACAGGCATATACATCTAAAGATTAGTTTGGCAGTGTAATGACTGTTTGACATGATACATGAGTATTAATCCGCACAAACACCAATGTATATCCCCACTTGAAAAGAGAGGAGCGGAGCACCAATCAAGGGTCAGCAGATGACATCGATCCGTGTCTCTAATGCTGAATAACACGTACGAGTTGATAGGTGGTGACTGTCAAAAACCAAACCTATTCTGATACTTCCGGTGATTTGAGGCTCGGGAAGGCTCCAGAATCCAGAATACAGATTGTTTAGCAAAGAGGTTGTTGAATTTGGACACTGTAATGCAGACGATTATCCCTAACACCAAAAACAAAAGCAAACCGTTACTTTTGTATCATTGACTTCAAGAACCGGAGATTTGAGGCACAAGTGCAAAACCGTTCCAGAAAAAGGAAAATACATGGGATATTAGCAGATTTTATATCATTGACATCAAGAAAAATGTATGGAGCACAAAGCAGAGCCATCACTGAACAAATTGTGCCACCGAAGTGCAACAATGTAATTTCTATGCCCAGTAGCACAGAATTGGATAACATTTCCATGCTTCCTGAGGTGATAAAGCTCTGTTTCAACATGCAGCAGAATGAAAACTACAGAAATTAATATTATGACTCCCTGCTAAGGGATTAATCAAGCAAGCAAATCTGTTACTTGACCTCACAAGATGACTAAAGAGATGAAATTTTACACTTGCAATAAACAGGTTCCATTGGCGAACTGTTTAGCCACTTGTGCACTGACGGGTTCCTTTGGGTGATAGAGACATCATTCGAAACAAGGGCAAAAAATGCTAGGAAAAAGCCAAAAAAACAAGGTCAAGCAATGCATGATTAAACTGAGCATAACATGACTAAACTAAAAGATAGGAACAATCCTAATGTATGATAATAAGGAAAAGAAAAGGAATAAGCCAATTGGAAAAATCGAAATTATCATATGAATAGATTCCAGGTTAACTTCTCATCATAGTACATAAAATTGAAAGAATTCGAACCCAAACTTAATGTTAATATCAGATACTTGTGCTGCTACTCCAAACATCACAACTGGGAAGCTTGTAGCTCAACATGCATAAAAGGCAAAACTATCCTGCATGCAATCTGTTTATTTAACAAAAGCATTACAATCATTGATTCTGTAATACAGTAGTAGATTTAACAGGTTTAAAGGTTTAATGGACATGGAGCAATTTCTTTTAAACTAACAATACCAAAGCCATCGTTTCAAATATCTAATATTGAAAAGGAAATATGCTAAATGGTTAATGTGTATCCAACTAATCAGTGTGTCAAACCTGTACCATCAGTATATTCATTCTAACTCAAATATCCTTTAAATACAATAATAGCACCGTATATTGCAGACAAAAACAATGATACATTAATATACAGCCAAAATAGCAATGGCATCCATCTCCAGAAACACCCTTGCCGAGAGAAGCACCCCCCCAACCACCTTCCCAGAAAACATGCTGGACAAGCTTTCAAAAAAATAGAAAAAAAATATTTTCCAAGCTATTCTACTTGCAAAGCTCCAGAAACAGGTGTTTATGTTTTGGAGGCTAAATCTTTGCCAAGTGCAAGAGACAAAAATGTAAATGCCATAACAAATTTGCATGGAACTCATATTTTCTGTAGCATGGAAAAACAATAACATGGTCAAGACCCAGCCATTGAAGTCAACCGACATCCCATTTGAAGCCCTGAAGCTGATACTGGGACACATGTTCTGTTCGTGTTTCCCAGTACTGCAATTCTTCGCGTTGGTACTCCAAAGAATTTTCTGTATCATCAATATCATCGATTAACCTTGACTTATTCCATTCTGCTGCAACATCGTCACTCAGCTCCCTTGGCATGCCTTTCACTAATTCGTCCAGTGCATTCAACAAGTTGGCACGACTATATAGTTCAATCATACAAGTATAATGTTCTACAACAGGAGTTATCCCATAGTGTTCTCTCATATATTTGAAGTACATATCACCCTCTCTTACTTTGTCAGTCTGTAAACAAGCGCATATGACACCTACAAAAGTGATTGCATCTGGCCGTACATTTGCCACCTCCATCTTTGTAAAAAGAGAAAGGGCCTCCTCCCCATATCCATGCACCCCCAAGCTAGTTATCATAGCATTCCATGTAGCTAAACTTTTTACTTGCATCTCGCGAAATACTTGCCTGGCATCATCCAAACTGCCACATTTGCTATACATGTCAATAAGAGCAGTCCCAAGGAAAGCCCCAAGGTCGAACCCGTTCTTGAGTGCATAATCATGAATCCATCTACCCAATTTAAGACTACCCAACTCGGAGCACGCCTTTAACAAATTAACCAGAGTAAACTCATTGGGCTTTACATTAGCAAGCAACATTCTCCAAAACAATTCAAACGCCTCATGAGGTCGTTGGTTCCTCACATACGCATTAATTATTGTCGTCCAGGAAACGACATTGCGTGTTGGCATTTGATCAAAAGCCCGTCGAGCAGCATCCAGATCTCCACAAACAACAAGTCCTGCAATGAAAGTGGTCCACGAAACCACATTTCGAACACGCATTTTGTCAAACACCTTGCGTCCATAGCCCTCATCCCCGCAGCTGAAATAAAGATCCATCAAAGTGTTGTACAAAAACATATCCTTTGAAAACCCAGTTTTAATAGCAAGGCCATGGACCTCTTTCCCTTTTCTGATGGAACCGGAGGCCAAACACGCCTTAACAACGAAAGGGAAAGTGAACTTATCGGGAGGAAAGCCACGGCGAATCATGAGGTTATAGAGAAGAAGAGCTTTCATAGAATATCCATGAATAGTGTACGTCCTAATCAAGAAATTCCAAGTAAAAGTATGGGGTTCTTGAACTTGATGGAAAAGTAAAGCAGCATAATCCAATTTCCCATAAGAAGAACAGAGTTGGATCAATTTCCTAACAAGTAATTGATTAGCAGATAGGGCATTGCGGATGATCTTACCATGGACAAGTTTGAGATGATTGAAACTGGTGCAGTTTTGGAGTAAAAGGAGAGCTTCAGCAGAACCAAACTTAGGCCGACATGTAGAACTAGTGTGATAGTGAGAGTTCAAGAATGGGCTTCTTCTTCTGCTGGATATAATAAGAGCATCAGGTAGAGTAGACGAAAGACATGCGACCATTATTCTTTTCACCGCTGGTTTGGTTGTTGGACGCTTCACCGCTATGCTAGCAGCGTATTGACTGCAGTTTGTTTATTCTGGTAATGTTGTAGTGGAATAATATTATTGTCTGGCGATAATCCTCGGCCTCACAGATCGCACGGAAATTATCGCATGATTTTGGACAGTGCAATGAGGATTGAGCGAGGCCGTGTCTCCTTTTCCCTTTTTAGTTCAACAAAATTTACGCTTGATGACCAATTTCTCACGAAAGTTAATTTGGAGGTGATTTAATATAACTTGATTGGTTAATTTTGACTTAATTAATAGTCATTTTTTTTGAATTTTTCGTAATATTTATTTTAAACAATGATAATTTTATTGAAATAAATTAATTTAAATTAATTTATTTGATCATAACTCAGATTTAAAAAATACATTAGTAATTATCTTTAATTTACAAAAATAAAAAAGATACAAGTTATTTTTCATTGTATTAAGTAAAGGAATTGTACCTTATGTATGTATTTTCTTTAAGAAAAATATTTTAATATTATATCATTTTAATATGAGCGAAGAATTTGATGAAAATCAATAAATAGCATTAAATGATGCATTAGCAGTGTCAATTAGACCTATTACAAAATTAAAAACTAAAAAAATAATTATAAACTAATTCAAATATTTAGATCAAGTCAAACATCAAAATAAATTCATAAAATAATTATATTTTAATTAACATAATTAACATATAAGAATAAGTTGGGAAAACCTAATAGCTTGGACATCGAATAAGAAATCTTGGTAGCTAGTGAATTGGATAATTAGACGAGATTTTAGGTTTTTTTTAATATATATTTTTATATTAACAAGCATAATTTTTTATTTAATTGTTAAATCATGTTACAATTTTTTCATAAATTTTAAAGGTCATGTTTCTTATAAGATTAAAATTTCATTGCAATCAAATATTAGGAAGGCTTTGCAATAAAGACTATAAGCTATTGAGCAGGAATTGCATTATTTTTCTGGTTGGTTTATGATTATTTTTTTATAATTTTTTTCCAACCTTATTTAAGACATTTTACCTAATATAAATTAGGTTTTTTTAGCTTGTATTTAGATTTTCTTTTAGAGGGAGATTGTTTATTATTCATAAATAATATTTTATGCGAGGTAAGGTTGCTCATATTATTAGTTCTTCATTGAATTCCTTTAGATTTATTTTCTTATTTGGTTTATTATTTTTTTCTATTTTATTTGTAACTTTTTTGTTATTTTTCCAACCTTATTTAAGACATTTTTCCTAATATAAATAAGGTTTTTTTTTTTTAAACTTGTAATTAGGTTTTCTTTTATGGGGAGATTGTTTATTATTCATAAATAACATTTTACGCGTAGTAAGGTTACTCATATTCTTGGTTCTTCAACAAATTTTTCTGGACTTATTAAAGATCAACTGACTTTGTGTCATTCATCATCTATAAACTTCTAGTTCTTGATTCTTTATAATTAATGGGTTATGGCATTTTGACTTGATCAAATAATTGATATTTTTTGAGCAATGCCAACACTTGTACATGTTGTCAAGTATTCATGGCGCTAACTTATGTCAACAATAAATTATGATCCTAACATAGCACAAATACTGATTCTCCATATACCAGGCTATGAAATAATTAAGTATTTGTTATCCTAAGGATTGTACACTAATAGGACAAAAGAATTGATATTTTCTTTCAAGTGTAGAAGTGTCGAAGCAATAAATAACTTAATAAGACCGCAATATAAACCACAGGGAGGTTAACTATATAAATTACAAATAACAACAACAACGACGACAACAACATAATAATAATAATAAGTTCAAGAGGACTTTGATATGTAAGATTAATGTAAGGTTTAAATAATGATAAAAACAAATATCAAGATTAGAAGATCCATGATTGATACTTAAAAGTGTATCTTTATCAAGATTTATATCATCATTTTGCACTTGAAGTATCAATAACTCCTTAACTAAAACATGCTTTATAATAATATATCTAATAATGTAAGATACCTTTAATTTATGATAAATGTTCATTTTAAATGCAGGCCTATCACATAAATGAAAGGATTGATTGATGAACTGAAATTGAAAGGACAAAGAGATGACCAAACTTAGAAAAGAGATGTCAGTGCTATCCAAACCGGAACACTGTATGGTAATTAGATCATATCTAGAGCTATAAATATCATATTTAGGTTTACTTTATATGGAAGAAAAGGTAAGACATAGACCTACAACCTCAATAACAACTCAAGATTTAAAAATATCATTTTCAAGTTCAAATTGGAGCAACAACAAAGAAGTCCGAATTTGTTCTCCAACCCGAGCATTGTTCAGTATTTTGGCCATATCTAGAGTTCTAGAAGTCAAAATGAGCTACATGTTTTACATTAGAAAGCTGAGACAATTTCCTACAACTTTCATGTTTTCAAGTTGTTTCAATTTTGACGTTATCAATGACTTTTTGGGCAGACAAGAGAAGATAAAGATTGTCACCAAGTCAAGAGTTGACCACCTACTCATCAATTAGTCATCAAATCAATAGTTCCCAATTTTGGCCTATAAAAGGAGACATTTCCATGCATTTAGGCATCTTGGTTTTCAGATCAAGATCATGCTCTTGCTTTCTCTCTTTGTATTTTTTGTAATGTTTATGCTTTGCTTTCATTAATATCAAGTTTATGCCTTTCATTTCCTTTCCATTACTTAGTTAACTCTTATCTTATTTATGTTCTTATTTTGTTTATTTATTTTTCTTTCTTTCATTATGTCTAGCTAAGTTTATTATATCAAGATGAAAAGGTTACACTAATGGTGTAAGAATAAGTATAGTATAAACTTAATATGGACTTTAATGTTTGATACTAACATATTTTGTATTTGTTATCTTGTTCACTCTTTAATATTTTTCTTGTTAAATAACTAATCTTGATTTATGTTGTATAACACTCGGTACAACAAATGCTTAACACTTTCATAGCCTATACTGTATGGTATAACTGACACCTGAGCTATGAAAAGAACTTGATTTGTTGTTAACATAAGTTATAATCATGAATGCTTGATGAAATTTACAAGTATTAGCATTAATCGAATAAGATGACTAATGTAATCATGTTAACAATTTATAATCTGATTGGAACCTCCTTTGTGTGTGGTTTCTAATTGAATAATAACAGTTTATACTATACTTGTTTGACATATCATTAGAGGAACCTCTAACCTTGACATTTGTTATTATAATTGTTTAATCCTTACATTAATATTCCATCTCAAAGTTTTCATCATCATCTTCTTCTCTTTTTTTTTTCTTTACTACTACTACTACTACTACACCTATTATTATTATTATTATTATTATTATTATTATTATTATTATTATCATTATTGCTATTGTTGTTGTTGTTGTTGTTATTGTTATTATTGTCACCTATAATTTATACAATTAACCTCCCTATGGTTCGACCTCGGTATTACCGGGTTTTTATTACTTCGACACTCCTGCACTTGGGAGAAGACATTAATTTTTTAGTCATGTCAAGTTTTTGTTGCTGTTGCTGGGGAGGTAAGTTTTGTATAAATTATAATATTTATTTTATTTTCTCTTTTCACTTTTCTTGTATATAACTTTGTTTCTTTTCTCTTGTTTCTTTTTCTTTTGTTTTCTTTTTCCTTTTATTCTATTTCTATACGTACATGAGAGTATGGTTACCTACATCAAGTGGTAGACTTTGTAGGGTATCCTTATCATTTAAGAAAATATGGCTGAAGAAGATAATCATTCACTTCATAAAGAGAATAATGAGAATAATCATGCTAGAACACTTATAGACCACATGAATTCCATAAGAACAAGTGCACCATCATGCATTGTTTTTCCTCCCGATGCATCTCATTTTAATTTTAAGCCAGACATTATTCAACTTTTACCTTCTTTTCATGGCTTATAATTGGAAAATCCATACTTGCATTTAAGGGAATTTGAGGAGGTTTGCAACACATATAATAATTTAAATTGTAGCATGAACACCATCAGATTAAAGCTTTTTTCTTTTTTTTTATTAAAAGATAAAACTAAAACATGACTACAAAATTTAAGACTAGAATCCATTCGTGCTTGGGATGAAATGCAATAATAATGTTTTTTAAATTTTTTCCCATCTCATAAAATAAACTCTTTCAAAAGATAAATCACTATTTTCACTCAAAAACTAGGAGAAACATTTTACCAATGTTGGGATAGGTATCGGGACTTGTTTAGTACTTGCCCTCACCATGGTTTTGAAACATGGAGATTGGTTTCATATTTCTTTGAAGGGTTAACACCTAGAGATTGGCAAATGGTTGAATTGATGTGCAATGGAACTTTTAAAGATAAAGACCTTGATGAAGCAATGGAGTACTTAGACTTTTTAGTTGAAAATGCTCAAAATGGGGACACCGCGGGTACTTATAAGGCACCGAGTAAAACTCAACCTCATACATCTAGTGGAGGTATGTACAACCTTAGGAAAGATCATGAACTTCAAGCCAAGTTTGCATCTTTAGCTAGAAAAGTCGAGGCACTAGAATTGAAAAAGAGTGGTTAATTAAAATCTATTAAAAATATTGTGTGTCAAATATGTGAAACAAATGAACACTTAACCAATAATTGTCCAACCTTGCCTTCTTTTAAATAGTTTCCAAAGGGCCAATTGAGCAATGAAGTACTTAGACTTTTTAGCTGAAAATGCTCAAAATGGGGACACCGCGGGTACTTATAAGGCACCGAGTAAAACTCAACCTCATACATCTAATGGAGGTATGTACAACCTTAGGAAAGATCATTAACTTCAAGCCAAGTTTGCATCTTTAGCTAGAAAAGTCGAGGCACTAGAATTGAAAAAGAGTGGTTAATTAAAATCTATTAAAAATATTGTGTGTCAAATATGTGAAACAAATGAACACTTAACCAGTAATTGTCCAACCTTGCCTTCTTTTAAATAGTTTCCAAAGGGCCAACCACAACCCATACTTACAAACATACAATTCTGGTTAGAGAAATCATCTAAATTTTAGTTGGAAAAGTGATAACAACAGTGCACAAACTTCACAGCCATCATTTCGAGCACACCATAATTTTCAAAATTCTCATGGATATGCACCTTCTTATACTCCACCTCCTAGAAGAAATCTTGAGAAAACATTGCATGCATTCATTGAAAAACAAGAGACAATCAATACTCAACTTGCTCAAAACATTACAGATTTTAAAGATACTCTTGCAAAATTAACATTTGCTCTTAATTTCCAAGAGAAAGGTAAGTTTCCATCTCAACAACAACACAATCCCAAGGGGCAATACAATGCAAATACAAGTAGTTCCAGAAGCCAACACATGAATTAAGTCAAATTAGTCATTACTCTTCGCAATGGTAAGGTTATTGAAAAAACTTCTCTTGAACCTTATGAGAAAGATAATTGAACCTTAAATCTCTAAGGCTAAGGAAGGGGTTGAATCTGAAAATTGTAAAGAAAAGATTAATTCTCCGCCGGCACTTCCATTTCCTCAAGCCATGACCAAATAAATTAAAGTCAATCACAACTCTGAAATTTTTGAAACTTTCAAATAGGTAAGAATCAATATACCTTTGTTAGATGCTATTAAACAGGTTCTTTCCTATGCTAAATTTTTGAAAGATCTATGCATTGTGAAGAGGAAACTGAATGTGAAAAAAAAAGTCTTTCTAGTCGAATAAGTAAGTGCTATTCTTCATAACAATAATGCTTTGAAATATAAAGACCCTAGTTGTCCTATAATTTCTTGCTTTATTGGAGAATATAACATTAAAAGAGCCTTACTTGATCTAGGTGAGTTAAAACCAACTTTTATAACTCTTTTACTTGCTGATAGATCTATACAAGTGCCTAGAGGAATAATTAAAGATATGTTAGTATAAATCGATAAATTCATTTATTCTATAGATTTTATTGTCTTGGACACATAACCTGTTGAAGTATGTAATTCAATTCCTGTTATTTCAGGACTTTAATTTCTTGCAACTTCTAACGCATTGATTAATTGTAGGAATGGACTGATAAAGCTATCATTTGGAAACATGACATTGAAGATAAATATTTTCAACATTTACAAGCAACCTAGAGATGATAATGATTTACAGGAAGTGGACTTTACTGAAAAATTAATTCATCATCAATTTCCAACCACTTCCAGTGAAATTGAGATTAATGAATCTGATGATTTGCAAATGATTTATTTTCAGGAAGAATCAAAGATAAGTAATTAGAGGCTGCAAATTAAGGAATTGCCACCATGATCAATTAAGTCCATACCTTCAAGTGTTCAACCACCCAAACCTGATTTGAAGCTGTTGCCATCCAATCTTAAATACTTATTTTTAGGAGAAAATAAAACTTTTTCGATAATAATTTCTTTCAAACTTAATGCATATCAAGAAGGTAAATTATTACAAACTCTGAAAATGCACAAAAATGCATTAGGATGGACCATAACTGATATAAAAGGAATTAGTCCTTTGATTTGTACACATAATTTATTTGGAGGAAAAATGCTAAACCCTTTAGAGAAATGCAACGAAGGCTAAATCCTAATATGAAAGAAGTAGTGAAAAATGAAGTCATTAAGCTTCTAGATAATGAAATCATTTATCCTATTTCTGACAGCAAATGGGTAAGTCCTACCTAAATTGTACTCAAGAAGTCTAGAGTTACTATGATAACAAATGAAAACAATGAGTTAATTCCTATTAGAACTGTTATTGGTTGGCGCATGTGCATTGACTATAAGAAACTTAATTCAATGACTAGAAAAGATCATTTTTCTTTACCTTTCATGGATCAAATCTTAGAAAGAATTATAGGTCATGAATTTTATTATTTTCTAGATGGCTATTCGGGTTACAACCAAATTAAAATTACATTCAAAGATCAAGAGAAGACTACTTTCACATGTTTATTTGGTACTTTGGCATATCGAAGGATGCCTTTTGGATTATGCAATGCACTAGCCACATTCCAAAGATGCATGCTTAGTATATTTAGTGATATGGTTGAACATTTTCTTAAGATTTTCATGGATGATTTTTCTATTTTTGGCGATTCATTTGATGATTGTTTGACTAACTTAGAAAAGGTTTTGACCAGGTATAAAGAGAAAAATCTTGTGTTGAATTGGGAAAAATATCATTTTATGGTAACAAACGACATTGTACTTAGTCATATTATTTCATCAAAAGGAATTGAGGTTGACAAATCTAAAATCGAGTAATTGCAAACTTCTCAACACCAAAATCTATTAAAGATGTTAGATCATTCTTAGGATATGCTGGTTTTTATAGAAGGTTCATTTTAGATTTTAGTGTAATTTCTAAGCCTTTAAGTAAATTTCTAACAAAGGATACTATTTTTAAATGGACTGAACATTATGAAGAAGCCTTTGTTAAACTTAAAAACTTACTTAGTTGTGCTCTTATCATTCAACCTCACGATTGGTCATTACCTTTTGAAATAATGTATGATGCTAGTGATTATGTTGTAGGTGCTGTTTTGGGACAAAGAAAAGATAAGAAACCTTATGTAATTTACTATACAAGTAAAACTTTAAATGGTGCTCAAATGAATTATACCACCACTGAAAAAGAATTACTTGCAGTAGTATTTGCATGTGAGAAATTCAGGTTTTATCTTGTTGGCTCACCTGTTGTTGTTTTTAGTGATCATGCAGCATTGAAATATCTTCTTTCTAAGAAAGATTCTAATGCCAGATTAGTGTGGTGAATTTTGTTACTTTAAGAATTTGATATCATAATCAAAGATAAGAAAGGCAGCGAAAATGTTGTTGCAGATCACTTGTCAAGATTGACAACAAATTTGAAAACTAACATCACGATAATCGATGACTACTTTCCTAATAAGTCTTTACTTTCCATCTCTACAATGCCTTAGTTTGCTAATATTGTCAATTTGTTTATTTCAAGATAATTGCCAGCTCATTGGAGTACCCAAGATAAAAGAAAGTTGAACGAAGCGAAGAACTTTTATTAGGATGATCCTTATTTATTCAAATATTATCCTTATCAAATATTTCAAAGATTCATTCCTAACAAAGTAGTGTCATTAAATTTTGTCATTCTGAGGTATGTAGAGGGCCATTTCTCATCAAGAAAGACAACTGTAAAAATTTCATAAAGTGGATTTTACTAGCCCACCATGTTCAAGGACTCACATGCATTTTACAAGACTTGTGAGAATTGTCAAAAGTTAGGATCTATTTTAAAACATCATATGATGCCTTTAAATCCTATTCTTGTCATTTAGATCTTTGACTACTGGGGTATAGATTTCATGGGTCCATTTCCTCCATCATTTGGTTTCTTATACATGTTAGTTACAGTAGATTATGTTTCAAAATGGATAGAGACAATTCCAAGTTGAAACAATGATCACAAAACAGTGATAAAGTTTTTGAAAGAAAATATTAAGTTGATTTAGAGTCTCTCGAGCCATAATAAGTGATGGTGAAACACATTTCTACAACAAGCCATTTTAGTCTTTAATGAAGAAATATGAAATCACAAATAAAGTTGCCACCCCTTATCACCCTCAAACAAGTGGACAAGTAGAGCTTGCTAATAGGAAGATCAAACATATTTTGGAGAAAACAATGAACCCTAATAGGAAAGATTGGTCTTTAAGACTTAATGATGCACTTTGGGCTTATCGAACTGCTTATAAAAACATCATTAGGTATGTCACCTTGTGGACTAGTCTATGGAAAACCTTGTCACTTGCTTGTGAAACTTGAAGCTTATTAGGCTATTAAAGCTTTCAATTTAAATAAGGATGATGCTAGTCAAGTGCAAAAATTACAAATAAATGAGCTTGAGAAGATAAGAAATGATGCATATGAAAATTCAAGAATTCATAAAGCAAGAATTAAAGAATTTCATGACAAGAAAATACTGAGAAAAACATTCAATGTTGGTTAAAAAGTCTTGCTTTATAATTCTCGACTGCATTTATTTCCTGGAAAATTAAGATTAAGATGGAGCCATCCTTTTATTGTGAAACATCTGTATCCATATAGGGCCTACAACATCTATAATTCAAAGAATGACAATGTTTTCAATGTAAATGGACATCGTCTGAAAGTTTACTTTGATAATTTTTCAGTTGAACACGACTCTATTGAATTTGGTGATCCTGTATATAAAGATTTATTTTTTTCTCATATTATTTTTGTATTTTTTAAGTGATTTTTGCTAATTTCTCTAACCCAAGTTAAATGAGGGATAACGGTACTCTATGACTTAAGTCAGTTCTTTCAGTTTCCCACAATAACTGATATCTATGTATGTATTTGTGCAATTTTTTGAATCTCTCCCAATTCTCATTTGAAAATGGACACTAATCTTGAAAAATTGAAAAAGTATTTTCCCGCTCTACTTCATAATGCGATTACAAAAATTTACTATGCTAGATGTGCAAGATTGAGGTTCTTAATGAATCATGGAATTCCTGAAGATCTTCACTGGTTAATTGAAGCAAAGGTCCGATTATCAAGTGAGTCCTTTAACTCCATTTCATACATGCTTGGAACAGGTAAAAGCACTTTTGCAAAGAAACGTCGTGCAAAACGACTGACAGTCTATCATCGATGTGCTGGATGGACTTGTAATATACAATGTCATTTTTTAGGAATGGTATTTATAAACCGTGAAAATAAAATACAATTCATTAAGGATGGCCTGAGTAAGGAGTCTTTAGATAATTTTCTATTGACTCTTGAGATGCATCCTAGTAGAGATGTGCATCGTGTAATTCATGATTTATGACCATTATTTTATAAAGAACATGATCGACTTAGTCTTAGGAATCTGACTAAAAAAGAACCTATTTGCCTGTTTTTAAGAAAACTGGGTAGGAATCCTATTCCCGACCCATAGAGGACGTTTAAGCCGTTCTTGTACGTAAAATCAAGGGAAGATGTGAGCCACAATCACAATTTCCTGTACATACACATGTTTTTTTTCAAAAGTAAATAAATAAATATATAGAGAGAGAGAGAGAGTGAGAGAGTGAGACTCTTTCATATTTTCTCTTGGGCCCAACTACGTATTCACCATAAACCCATAGGTTTGTTAAATGTTAATGGTTATTATGATAAGTTGTCTTTTCTTGATCATGCTGTGGAACATGAATTTCTAACATCTTCTGCATGACAAATCATAATCTTTGCTGCTACTGCTAAACAATTGATTGACCAACTACAATCTTTCATTCCTGTAATTGATCCTTCTATGAGTCACATAAATTGGTCAACTAAGAAAAGCCTTAAAAAGCTTAGATTGAATTTGAGCCTTCATTTATGAATCTTTGTGTCTTTTGGTTTTATTATTGTATTTTGTTGTTTCTCATATTTGTTTAAGTGTGTTTCAGGTTTGTCAGTGTTCGTTATTTCAGATGATATCTTTTATACTCTATCTTTTTACCTTTAAACATTAAGGACAATATCTCATTTTGGTTGGGGGAGAGGGTAGTAGCTAAAAAAAATGAAAAACTAACTGTGTTTTCTATTTCATAAAGCATATGTAAAATTGTTATTACTATGATGGTAGAGTTTGGAGAACTTTTTATGACTCTTGAGACGCATCTTAGTAACCCTTCGTTAAGAGGTATAATTATGTGTTGATATATTGAGCACAAAAAAAAGGTTTATGAATATTTTGTTAAGAGGTATTGAGCAGGTATATAAATTTAATAAGAGTTTATTTATCTGGATAGATTAATGGAAGTTAAATGATGACTACCTTGCTTTGTGGAATTTACAAAGTATTTTTCTATTTTAACGCTTTGATTACTAGGGACTAGTAAGAAGCTAGTTGGGTGGTGTGATTGATACTTAAAAGTGTATCTTTATCAAGGTTTTATATCATCATTTTGCACTTGAAGTATCAATAACTCCTTAACTAAAACATGTTTTATAATAATATATCTAATAATGTAAGATACCTTTAATTTATGATAAATATTCATTTTAAATGCAGGCTTATCACATAAATGAAAGGATTGATTGATGAATTTAAGGACTGAAGTTGAAAGGATAAAGAGATGGCCAAACTTAGAAAAGAGATGTCGGTGCAATCCAAACTGGAACACTGTTCTGTAATTAGATTGTATCTGAAGTTGTAGATCATATATTTAGGTTTACTTTATATGGATGGAATGATAAGACATAGGCCTACAACTTTTATATGAAGCCCAAGATTTAAAAATTCCATTTTCAAGTTCAAATTGGAGCAACAATAAAGAAGTGTAAATCTGTCATCCAACCCTAGCACTGTTTAGTATTTTACTCATATCTAGAGTTCTAGAAGTCGAAATGATCTGAATTTTTTATACAAGAAAGCTGAGACACTTTCCCACAACTTTTATATTTCAAGTGGTTCTAATTTTAACGTTATCAATAATGTTTTGGGTAGACAAGAGAAGATAAATATTGTCACCAAGTCAAGAGTTGGCCACCTACTCATCAATTAGTCATCAAATCAATAGTACCTAATTTTGGCCTATAAAAGGAGGCATTTGCCATGGATTTAGGCATCTCGGTTTCCAAATCAAGATCATACTTTTGTTTTCTCTCTTTGTATTTTTTGTAATGTTTATGCTTTGCTTCCATTAATATCAAGTTTATACCTTTCATTTCCTTTTCATTACTTAATTAACTCTTATCTTATTCATGTTCTTATTTTGTTTATTTATTTTTCTTTCTTTTATTATGTCTATCTAAGTTTATTATGTCAAGATGAAAAGGTTACACTAATGGTGTAAGAATAAGTATAGTATAAACTTAATATGGACTTTAATGTTTGATACTAACATGTTTTGTATTTGTTATCTTGTTCATTCTTTAATATTTTGCTTGTTAAATGACTAATCTTGATTTATGTTGTATAATACTTGGTACAACAAATGTTTGGCACTTTTATAGTCCATACTGTATAGTATAACCGACACCTGAGCTGTGAAAGAAACTTAATTTGTTGTTAACATAAGTTATAATCATGAATGCTTGATGGAATTTACAAGTATTAGCATTAATCGAATAAGATGACTAATATAATCATGTTAACAATTTATAATCTAATTAGAACCTTCTTTGTGTGTGGTTTCCAATTGAATAATAAGAATTTATATTATACTTGTTTGATATACCATTAGTGGAACCTCAAACCTTGACATTTGTTATTATCATTGTTTCATCCTTACATTAATATTCCATCTCAAAGTTCTCATCATCATCTTCTTCTTCTCCTTTTTTTCTTTATTATTATTATTATTATTATTATTAGTACTACTACCACCACCACCACCACCACCACCACTACTACTACTGTTATTGTTATTGTTGTTATTGTTATTATTGTCATCTATAATTTATACAATTAACCTCCTTGTAGTTCAACCATGATATTGCCAGATTATTTATTACTTCGACACTCCTGCACTTGGAAGAAGACATTAATCTTTTGGTCTTGTCAATCCACTAATGATATTTTAAATAAGTATAATATATTTTTTTTATTACTCAACTGGAAACCACATACAAAGAAGGTTCTAATCGAATTATAAATTGTTAATATGATTACATTAGTTATCTTATTCGAATAATACTAATACTTGTCAATATTGTCTAATATTCATGATTATAACTTTTGTTAACAATAAATCAAGTTCTTTTTATAACAAATGTGTAGATTATACTATACTATTGAGCTATGAAAGTGTCAAGTGTTATAGAACACAAATTTAAATTAACCATTTAACAAGAAAAGTATTAGAAGTAAATGAGATAATAATTAGTACTCAAAAATGTACTTTTATCAAGGTTTTATATCATTATTTTGCTCTTGAAGTATCAATAACTCCTTAACTAAAATATATTTTATAATAACATATCTAATAATATAAGATACCTTTAATTTGTGGTAAATGTTTATCTTCAATGCAGACCTATCACATAAATAAAATGATTGATTGATGAGTTTAAATATTGAAATTGAAAGGAGAAAAAGATAGCCAAATTTAGAAAAGAGATGCTGGTATAGTTCAGACTGAAACACTGTTCGGTAATTGGGTCATATATAGAACTATAGATCTTGGATTTAGGTCTACTTTATATGGATGAAAAGACAAGAAGGTAAGGATTTTCACCAAATCAAGATATGGCCACCAATTCATCAATTATTTATCAAATCAATAGTTTTAAATTTTCACCTATAAAAAGAGGCATTTACCATGTATTTAGATATCTTGGTTTCTAGATCAAGATTATGCTCTTCCTTTCTCTCTTTGTATTGCTTAAATTTTGCTTTCATTAATATCAAGTTTATGCCTTTCATTTCATTTCCTTTACTTAGTTAACTTTTATCTTATTTATGTTTCTTTCTTCATTATGTTCAACTAAGTTTATTATATCAAGGTAAAAAAGTTATATTAATGGTGTAAGAATAAGTATATTGTAAACTCAACATAGAACATAATGTTTGATATTAACATGTTTTCTATTTGTTATCTTGTTCACTTTTAATACTTTGTTGTTAAATGGTTAATCTAGATTTATGTTGTATAACACTTGATATAACAAATACTTGACACTTTTATAACGCATACTATAACCAACACCTGTACTAAGAAAGGAACTTGATTTATTGTTAACATAAGTTATAATCATGAATGCCTAACAACATTTACAAGTATTAGCATTAATCAAATAAGATAACTAATGTAATCATATTAACAATTTATAATTTGATTGGAACCTCCTTTGTGTGTGGTTTTCAATTGAATAATAAGAGTTTATACTACATTGTTTGACATACCATTAATGGATCCTCTAACCTTACCAATTGTTGTTATCATTATTTAATCCTTACGTTAATCTTTTATCTCAAAGTTCTCATCATCTTCTTTTTATTCATCTACATCTTCATCTTCTTGTTCTTTATTACTATTACTATTACTATTATATTATTGTTACTGTTGTTATTGTTATTATTGTTGTTGTATTATTATTATCTATAATTTATACAATTAACCTTCCTGTGGTTTGACTTTAGTCTTGCCAAGTTATTTATTACTTTGACACTCTTGCACTTGAAAAAAAACATCAATCTTTTGGCCGTGTTAAGTTTTTAGCGTCGTTGCTAGAGAGGTAACTTCTTATACAAAATCATAGTATTTATTTTATTTTTTTCACTTTTCTTGTATCTAACTTTGTTTCTTTTTCTTTTTTCTTATATTATTACACGTGTATGAGAGTGTGATCATGTATATTAAGTGGTAGATTTTGTAGGGTATCCTTATCATTTTCAGAAAATATGATCGAAGAAGATAATCAGTCATTTTATAATGAGAATAAAGCTTTGTAGGGTATTTTTTTTATGACTTAGATTTATAAAATCCATACTTGCATTTAAAATTTTTTGAGAAGGTTTACAACACGTATAATGACTCAAATTGTAGCATGAACACCATTAGATTAAAGCTTTTTTTTTTATTAAAAGATAAAGCTAAAACATGACTATAAAATTTTAGACTTGGATCCATTCGTGCTTTGGATGAAATGGAACAATAATTTTTAAAGAAGTTTTTCTTTTCTCATAGAACAAATATTTTCAAAATACAAATCACCACTTTCACTAAAAAACTAGGAGAAATATTTTACTAATATTGGGATAGATATCAAGATTTGTTTAATACTTGTCCTTATTATGGTTTTGAAATATGGAGATTGGTTTCACCTTTTTATAAAGGGTTAACACCTAGAGATAGGCAAATAGTTGAATTGACGTGCAATGAAACTTTTGAAGGTAAAGATCCTGATAAAGTGATGAAGTACTTAGATTTCTTAGTTGAAAATGCTCAAAATTAAAACAAGGCAAGTACTTATGAGGCATCGAGTAAAACTCAACCTCATACATCTAGTGAAGATATGTACAACCTTAAAGAAGATCGTGACTTCAAAGCTAAGTTTGCATCTTTAGCTAGAAAAGTCGAGGTACTAGAATTAAAAAAAGAGTGATAAATTAAAATACATTTAACACATTATGTGTCACATATATGAAACCAATGAACACTCAACCAATGACTGTCCAACCTTGCCTTCATTTAAGGAATGTCTTCATGAACAAACACATACTTTAAATAGTTTCTAAAGGCTTGACTATAACCTATACTCACAAACATACAACTCTGATAGGAGAAATTATCCAAATTTAAGTTGGAAGAGTGATGCACAAACTTCATAGCCACCATTTCAAACACACTTTAATTTTTAAAATTCTCATATATTTGCATCTCTTTATGCTCTACCTCTTAGAAATTTTTTTGAGGAAACTTTGTATGCATTCATTAAAAAACAAGAGATAATCAACATTTAACTTGCTCAAAGCATAACAGATTTTAAAGATACTCTTGTAAAATTCACATCTGGTCTTAGTTTTTAAGAGAAAGGTTAATTTCCATCTTAACTAAAGCAAAATCTCAAGGGGCAATATAATGCAAATGCAAATAGTTTTAGAAGCCAACACATGGATCAAATCAAATTAGTCATCACTCATTACAGTAGTAAGGTTATTCAAAAACTAATTCTTGAACCTTATGAGAAAGATAAAGAGTCAATCTCTAGGAGTAAGGAAAGGGTTGAATTTGAACATTGCAAAGAAAAGACTGATTCCCCGCTAGTACTTCTATTTTCTCATGCCATGACCAAATAAGAAGAAATCGACAATGAAAAAAGCTTTGAAAATGTTGCAGATCTTTTATCAAAATTAATAATAAATTCGACATCCGACATCACACAATTGATGACTACTTTCCTGATAAATCCTTACTTTTTATCTCTGCATTCCTTTGGTTTGCTAATATTATCAATTTTCTTATTTTATGATAATTGTCAGCTCACTAGAGTACCAAAGACAAAAGAAAGTTTTTGAGCAACATGCAAAACTTTTATTGGGATGACCCTTACTTATTGAAATATTGTCTTGATCAAATATTTCAAAGATGCATTTTTGATAATAAGATAAGTAGTGTCATTAAATTTTATCATTCTAAGGCATGTGGAAGTCATTTCTTAAAAAAAAAAACAGTTGTAAAAATCTTTTAAAATGAATTTTATTAGCCCACCATGTTTAGCAACACATGTATTCTGCAAAACTTGTGAAAATTATCAAAAGTTAGGATTTATTTCAAAACATAAGAAATCTTTAGATAATCTTGTATTGACTTTTGAGGTATATCCTGGTAGAGATGTGCATTGTGCATTTTATGACCTATGATCCTATTTTAATAAAGAACATGCTAAGTCTTGGAAATCTGACTCCAAAAGACCCTAATTATCAGTTTTTAAGAAAACTGGATGGGAAGCCTATTCCCGACACATAGAGGGTGTTTAAGCCATTCTTGGATGTGAAATCAAGGGAAGATGTGAGCCACAATCATAACTACTTGTACATATAAATGCTTTTTCAAAATAAGTAAATAAAGAGAAAAAGAGAGAAGAGAGAGAGAAAGTATGTGTGAGACTCCAGCTGGGCTACATGTAGGTGGTATGATTGCCTTTTCAATTTCTCATCTATAAAATCATCTTGGTTAGGTACTAGCTGAGAGAAAGATTCATTTAGTATGTGGGGGATATAACCTTAGGTTAATAGGGGGAGTGTCAATAATTGTATTTTTAGAAGGTAGTCAAGTTATGGAGGTTGTCCCTAAAGCTTTAACATAAGAGAACATCATTGAAAAAACAATTAGAAATGAACTACAGGTCTCCACAATGTCTACTCGAATGAATGCAATGTTTAACCATGTCGATGCCTTCATTGTTTTACCAGGTGATCTGGGCATAATGGAAAACATCTTTTATATTTTTTCTTGGGCCCAATTATACATTCACCATAAACTGATATATTTGTTAAATGTTAATGATTATTATAATAATTTATTGTCTTTTCTTGATCATGCCGTGGAATAGGAATTTTTAACATCTTCTAGATGAAAAATCATAATATTTGTTGTATTTGCTAAACAATTAATTAACCAAATATAATCTTTCATTCCTGTAATTGATCCCTCCATAAGTCGCATAAATTGATCAATTAATAAAAGCCATAAAAAGCTTAGATTAGATTTCAGCCTTTATTTGTGAATCTTTATGTCTTTTGGTTTTATTATTATGTTTTGTTATTTCTTATATTTATTTAATTGTGTTTGAGGTTTGTCAGTGTTTGTTATTTTAGGTGATGTCTTCTATACTCTATCTTTCTACTTTAGGACATTAAGCATAATGTCTCATTTTAGTTGGGGGGAGAGGGTAGTAGTTGATATTACAAAAAAAAATAACTGTGTTTTCTTTTTATAAACCATTTGCAAACTGTTGTTACTAAGATGACAGAGTAAGAAGGAATTTTATTGACTCTTGAGACATATCTTTGATAACATTTTTCAATAGTTATTTGTGATATTCATAACAAGGTTTATCAAAATACTTTTTGAAATATTCAGGTTTACAAACTCTCGCATTGTTATCATTTAATTATGCTCATATGCTCATTTAACAAGTATTCTTAAACCTTTATTTTTACAAACACACTTTAACATATAATTATGGGTTGCACATTGGATTATTACATTATTTATTCATAACAAGGTTTATCAAAATACTATATAATTTGAAAAAAAAAAGAAAAAAAATAAAATAATGATAATAAAAACATAAATAAGTTTGGTTTTGTAGTCTCCCTAACTTAAGCAATTAAGTCCAAATGAGTGTTTTAACACCTATAATAACGTAAAGTCAATTAACTTGGGAGTTATTGACCCAACGCTTGTTACATAGGTTGAGGAGAAAAACTTAAAGGAATCAAACATTGTACTATCTATATATTAGTATCTGCAACCCGAGTTATTAAGCTTGTGGAGGTGTCTTAACACCTAATGCTCTAAGACCAACTAGTCTGGAGTTATTAGCAAAAATATCGTTACATGAATTAAATATGCATTGTATTTTAAGTTATATGTATATATATTAAAAAAATAAAAAAATAATAATCTCAACCTAATAAAGTTAACTTTATACATTAAAACAAAAATTTTGTTTTCTTTTAAGAAACGCTCAATAACTCTTTGTTGATATATTGAGCACAAAAAAAGATTTATTAATATCTTGTTTAAGAGGTATTGAGCAAATATATAAATTTAATAAGAGTTTGTTTATCTTGACAAATTAATGAAAGTTAGATGATGAATGTCTTGCTTTGTGGAATTTGTAAAAGAAAATTTATTTGAACACTTTGATTACTAGGGACTAGTAATAAGCTGGTTAGGGGTATGATTGATTAGTACTCAAAAGTGCATTTTTATCATGGTTTTATATCATCATTTTGCACTTAAAGTATCAATAACTCCTTAACTAAAGTACGTTTTATAATAATTTATCTAATAATATAAGATACCTTTAATTTGTGGTAAATATTCATTTTAAATGCAGGCCTATCACATAAATGAAAGGATTGATTGATGACTTTAAAAATTTCAATTGCAAAGGCAAAGAGATGATCAAACTTAGAAAAGAGATGTCGGTGCAATCCAAACCGGAACACTGTTCGGTAATTGGGTCATATCTGGAGCTACAGATCTCATATTTAGGTCTACTTTATATGGATGGAAAGCTAAGACATAGGCCTACAAGTCCATTTTCAAGTCCAAATTATTGCAACAACAAAGAAGCCCGAATCTGTCCTCCAGCCCGAGCACTGTTCAGTATTTTGGCCATATCT
>SRLM01000493.1:42776-113823 GCA_015708895.1 Populus ilicifolia | reverse complement strand
GGAACTTGATTTGTTGTTAACATAAGTTATAATCATGAATGCTTGACGAAATTTACAAGTATTAGCATTAATTGAATAAGATGACTAATGTAATCATGTTAACAATTTATAATATGATTGGAACCTCCTTTGTGTGTGGTTTCCAATTGAATAATAAAAGTTTATACTATACTTGTTTGACATACCATTAGTGGAACCTCTAACCTTGACATTTGTTATTATCATTGTTTAATCCTTGCTTTAATATTTCATCTCAAAGTTCTCATCTTCTTCTTTTTCTTTATTATTGTTGTTATTATTATTACTACTACTACCACTACTAGTACTATTATTATTATTATTATTATTATTGTTATTGTTATTATTGTTGTTGTGGTATTGTTGTTATTTATAATTTGTACAATAACCTCCCTGTGGTTCGACCTCGGTCTTGCCGGGTTATTTATTACTTCGACACTCCTGCACTTGGGAGAAGACATCAATCTCTTTGTCGTGTCAATGATTAATACTTGAAAATACATTTTTATTAATGATTTATATCATCATTTTGCATTTAAAGTATCAATAACTCATTAACTAAAACATGTTTTATAATAACATATCTAATTGTATAATAAGATACCTTTAATTTGTGGTAATGTTCATCTTAGATACAAGCCTATCATATAAATGAAAGGATTGATTAACGAGTTTAAATACTGAAATTGAAAGGACAAAAAGATAGCCAAACTTAGAAAAGAGATGTTGGTGCAGTTTAAACTAAAATATTATGTGGTAATTGGGTCATATCTAGAGTTGTAAATCTCAGATTTAGGTCCATTTTATATGGATGGATAGACAAGAGGATATAGATTTTCACCAAATCAAGATGTGGCCACCCATTCATCAATTATTTATCAAATTAATAGTTCTAAATTTTCACCTATAAAAAGAGGTATTTACCATGTATTTAGACATCTTGGTTTCCAGGTCAAGATCATGCTCTTGCTTTCTCTCTTTGTATTGCTTAAGTTTTGCTTTCATTAATATCAAGTTTATGCCTTTCCTTTCCTTAGTTAACTTTTATCTTATTTATGTTCTTATTTTGTTTATTTATGTTTCTTTCTTTCATTATGTTTAGCTAAGTTTATTATGTTAAGGTGAAACTAATGGTATAAGAATAAGTATAGTGTAACCTCAACAACGATCTTAATGTTTGATACTAACATGTTTTATATTTGTTATCTTGTTCACTTTTAATACTTTGCTTGCTAAATGGTTAATCTAGATTTATTTTGTATAACACTTGGTACAACAAATACTTGACACTTTCATAACCTATACTATATGGTATAACTGACACTTGTGCTATAAAAGGAACTTGATTTGTTGTTAACATAAGTTATAATCATAAATGTTTGTCAACATTTATAAGTATTAATGTTAATCAAATAAGATAACTAATGTATTTATGTTAACAATTTATAATATGATTGAAACCTCCTTTGTGTGTGATTTCCAATTGAATAATAAGAGTTTATACTATACTTGTTTGACATACCATTAATGACTTGTTGAAGTAGTTCAACAGATTTTTGTACGTAAAACAGACTATGGCACCACCCGAGGGATTTCTATGAGTTCTCGAAATGGAATGATATCAGAAAGAAATTTTTACTCAAACATTAATAGGTCGTGTATTAGTAGACAATATATATATATATATATGGGTTTACGATGCATTGCCACTCGAAATCAATATATTGGGATTGGACTTGTCAATTGATTCATCACCTTTCAAACATAACCAATATCTATTCGAACTCTTTTTACTTGTAGAAGTACATCCTGGATTTGTCGATTATGTTATGGTAGAAGTTCTACTCTCCTCTAACCTTGATATTTGTTGTTATCATTGTTTAATCCTTACATTAATCTTTCATCTCAAAGTTATCATCAACTTTTTCGTCTTCTTCTTTATTATTATTACTATTATTAAGAAATTGTCTTAGCTTTCTAACAAAAAAAATAAAATAAAGTAATTTGGACTTCTAGATCTTGAGATATGGGCTGAACACTGAACAATATCTAGACTGCAAGATAGATTCTGACTTCTTTGTTGTTACTAAGATTTGGATTTCTGAATAACAAAATTGAGTCTTACATTCCGTATGAATGTTTTAGGCCTATGTCTTAGCTTTCTAGCCATATAAACCAAATTAAAATTCAAGATCTATAGCTCCAGATATGACTCAATGACTGAATATTTTTTTTCAGTTTGGACTGAACTAATATTTTTTTTCTAAACTTCACCCTCTCTTTATCTTCTTAATTTCAGTAGTTGAACTCATCAATTAATCCTTTGATTTATGTAATAGGTCTGCATCTAAGATGAACATTTATCATAAATTAAATGTACCATAAATTAAAGGTATCTTATAGTATTAGACTTATTATTATAAAACATACTTTAGTTAAGGAGTTATTGATACTTCAAGTGCAAAATATGAATATAAAATCTTGATAAAAATATATTTTTAAGTACTAATCATACACCATGAATCAAGACTCACCACCTAAGAAGAAAAGTATTAAGATTGATTAAGATAACAACTTGAACACATGTTAATAGGAATCTTTCTTGAATTTGAATATTAAAGTCCATGTTAAGTTTGTACTATACTTATTCTTACATCATTAGTATAACCTTTTTATCTTGGCTAAAATAAACTTAATTAAACATAATTAAGAAGAAAAACATAAAAAAAAGAAGATAAAAATATAGCTATGACATAAATTAATTAAGTATAATAAATGAAATGATAAGTATAAAAAAGAGATTAATGAGAATATAGCATGAGAAAAAAACTTGAAAATTATAAAAATACAAATAAAAAAAGCAAAAACAAGGATCTTGATTTGAAAACCAAGATGTTTAAATCTATAATAAATGTCTTCTTTTGTAGGTTAAAATTTACAACTATTAATATGGTGGCTAACTATTAATTTGGTGGCTAAATAAAACATCATTAATAACATCATAATGTAAACAAATGATTTTCATGAAAGTTAATGATATAAAACCTTAATAAACATATATTTTTAAGTACTTTTCACATCTTTAGCTAGCTTATTTTTGTTCCTTACTAATTAAAACATTCACATAGAAAAACAATGTATAAAATCTAAAATCAAGACATTCACCATTTTACTTCCACTGATTAATGCAAATAAATAAATTCTTATTAGATTTATATTTCTGTTACATACCTTTTAATCAAGATATTACTAAACCCTCATTTTATACCAAATATATCAACATATGGTTATGAAGCTTTGTTTAGAAGAAAACATAACTTATTCTAATGTTTTTCTAACACTAACTTCCTTGGATTGAAATATAACAAGCTTGAGGCAAAAAACTCTCGAGCTAGTTGGTTTTAAAGTATTAGGTGTTGAGACACCCCTACAAGTTTAATAACATGGATTACAAATATTAAATATAGATAGTGCAATATGTGATTCCTTTAAGCTTTCTCCTCGACCCATATAACAAGTTCTAGGCCAATAACTCTCAAGTTAGTTGACTTTAGGGCATTAGGTGTTAAAACACCATTTCAAGCTTGATTGCTTAGGTTAAAGAAGCTACGAAACAAAACTTATCTACACACACACACACACACACACACAATCTTTCATTCCTTTATTTGCCATCTTTGACAAAAGAATACAACTAATATAATAATCCAATTTGTAACTCACAAACATGTGTCAAAGTAACTGTGCAAAAATGATGGTTATAAATACTTGATAAATAAGTATATGAATATAATTAAATAATAACAATACGAGAGTTTTTAAACTTGAATAATTCAAAAAGAAGTGTATGATAAAACCCTGTTATGAATTTTGTAAATAACCATTGTAAAATATTTATTACAATACGTCTCAAGAGTCATCTTAAGAGTAAAGTTCCTTCTTACTCTATCATCCTCACAATAACAATTATGTCAAATGATTTTAATAATATAAAAAGCTATTTTTTTCCTTACTATTTCAAGTGACTCTTTCAACTAAAATGAAATACTGTCTTTAATGTTTAAAGTAAAAAAGGTGAAATATAAAAGATATCACTTGAAATAACAATTATTGAAAAACCTGAAAGATGCTTAAATAAATATAATAAACAATTAAATAAAATTTAATATATTATGGATAAAATCAAAAGACATAAATATTTACATACTAAAGCTCAAATTTCAATCTATGTTTTTTACAACTTTTCATTATTAACTAGTCTGTTTAATTCATAGATGTATCATTTTAGGGATAAAAGTTTATAGTTGGTCAATCAATTGTTTAACAATTGTAGTAGAGATTATGATTCACTATGCTATAGATGTAATAAACCTTTGTTTCATAACATGGTCAATAAAAAGACAACAAATTATTATAAAAACTATTAACATTTAATAAACCTATAGGTTTTTGATGAATATTGAGTTGGGCCTAAAAGAAAATATAAAATATCTCTTCTAATATGCTCAAACCATCTAATAAGGAAATAAAAGCACCATAATGTTCAAGCATTGTACCTATTCATTTAGACATCATCAAGACTTTTAGTTCATCTTTAATTGTTTTTCAAGTGATGTTCTCTTTTGATAAAGTTTTTAAGATTATACCTAAAACTTGACTATCTCATAAAAATATAGTAGTTGACACATTCCCTATTAACCTATGATTATCTTTCTTATACCATAAATGAATCTTTCTCTCAGCTAGTACCTGCCAAAATGATTTGTTGATTATAAAAACTTCAAAGACAGGATTTATAAAAAACATAATATTTTATATTTTATGAGTTGAGGATCCTTCCATTTCTATCCTCTTTTATACTCTTTAAATGAATAAATTGAATAAAAATGAAGGGAAAGATGAGAAGATTTTATAGATATAGAAAAGGAAATGCAATAATATCACCTATATGGATAGACTAATTGGAGGTTTATTGACACGACTAAAAGATTAATGTCTTCTTCCAAGTGTGAGAGTGTCAAAATAATAAATAACCCGGCAAGACTGGGATCGAACCACAGGGAGGTTAATTGTACAAATTATAAATAATAATAATACAATAATAATAATAATAATAATAAAAATAATAATAATAATAATAATAATAACAATAACAATAATAGTAGTAGCAGCAGTAGTAGTAGTGTAGTAGTAATAATAATAAAGAAAAAGAAGGAGAAGAAGAAAAAGAAGATGAGAACTTTGAGAAGGAATATTAATGTAACAATTAAACAATGATAGTAACAAATGTCAAGGTTAGAGATTCCATTAATGGTATGTCAAACAAGTATAATATAAACTCTTATTATTTAATTGGAAACCACACATAAAGGAGGTTCCAATCAGATTATAGATTGTTAACATGATTACATTAGTCATCATATTTGATTAATGCTAATACTTGTAAATCTCGTCAAGCATTCATGATTATAACTTATGTTAACAACAAATCAAGTTCCTTTTATAGCTCAGGTGTCGGTTATACCATATAGTATGAACTATAAAAGTGCCAAGTATTTGTTATACCAAGTGTTATACAACATAAATTAAGATTAGTTATTTAAACAGCAAAGTACTAAAGAGTGAACAAGATAACAAATACAAAACATGCTTAGTTAGACATAACAAAAGAAAAAAAAGTAGATTAACAAAATAAGAACATAAATAAGATAAAAGTTAACTAAGTAAAGGAAAAGAAATGAAAGGCATAAACTTGATATTAATGAAAGCAAAGCATAAACATTACAAAAAATACAAAGAGAGAAAGCAAGAGCATGATCTTGATTTAGAAACCATAATGCCTAAATGCATGGCAAATGCCTCCTTTTATAGGCTAAAATTGGAAACTATTGATTTGATGACTAATTGATGAGTAGGTGGCCAACTCTTGACTTGGTGACAATCCTTATCTTCTCATGTCTGCCCACAACATCATTGATAACGTCAAAATTGGAGCCACTTAAAAACATGAAAGTTATAGAACATTGTCTCATCTTTCTTGTGTAAAACACTCAGCTCATTTTGACTTCTAGAACTCCAGATATGGCTAAAATACTAAACAGTGCTCAGGTTGGAGAACAGATTCGGGCTTCTTTGTTGTTGCAACAATTTGGATTTGAAAATGGCCTTTTTAGATCTTGAGTTCCATATGAAAGTTGTAGGCCTATGTCTTACCTTTCCATCCATTAAAGTAGACCTAAATATGAGATCTATAGCTCTAGATATGACTCAATTATCGAACAGTGTTCTAGTTTGGATTACACCGACATCTCTTTTCTAAGTTTGGCCATCTCTTTATCCTTTCAATTTCAATTCTTAAATTCATCAATCAATCCTTTCATTTATATGATAGGCCTGCATTTAAAATAAACATTTACCATAAATTAAATGTATCTTATATTATTAGAGATATTATTATAAAACATGCTTTAGTTAAGGAGTTATTGATACTTCAAGTGCAAAATGATGATGTAAAACCTTTATAAAATTACACTTTTAAATATCAATCACACCCCCCAACTAGCTTATTACTAGTCCCTTGTAATCAAAATGTTAAAATAGAAAAATACTTTGCAAATTCCACAAAGTGAGGTAGTAATCATTTAACTTTCATTAATCTATCCAGATAAACAAACTCTCGTTAAATTTATATACCTGCTCAATACCTCTTAACAAGATATTCATAAACCTTTCTTTTGTGCTTAATGTATCAACACATAATTATGGGGCTTTTCTTAGAAGAAAACAAAATTTTTGTTCTAATGTTTAAGGTTAACTTCCTTGGGCTGGGATTATTATTTTTGTCTTTTTTTTTAATATATATACATATAATTTAAAACATCATGCATCTTTAACCCATGTAATGAGCTTTCAGCTAATGACTCCCAGACCAGTTGGTGTTAGGGCATTAGGTGTTAAGACACCCTTACGAGCTTCGTAATTCGGGTCGCAGATACTGATATGTAGATAGTGCAATGTTTAATTCCCTTAAGCTTTCCTCCTCAACCCATGTAACAAGCGTTGGGCGAATAGCTCCCAAGTCAGTTGACTTTAGGGTATTAGGTGATAAAACACCCATTCGGGCTTAATTGTTTAGGTTAGGGAGGCTACGAAATCAAACTTATCTACATTTTTATAATGATCATTTTTTTCTTTTTTCTTTTTTTTTCTTTTTTTAATTGTATACTATCTCTTTCCCTTAGTTGTTACCTTTAACAAAAGAACATAAATAATGTAATAATCCAATATGCAACCAACAATCATATGTTAAAGTGTGTGTATGTAAATTAAGGTTTAAGAATACATGTTAAATAAGTATATGAGCAGAATTAAGTGATAACAATATGAGAGTTTGTAAATCTAAATATTTCAAGAAGTATTATGATAGACCTTGTTATGAATGCTTACTAAGATGCGTCTCAAGAGTCATAAAAAGTTCTCCTTACTCTGCCATCATAGTAATAATAATTTTGCATATGTTTTATGAAATAGAAAACACAGTAAGTTTTTTTTTTTAGCTACTACCCTCCCCCCCAACTAAAACGAGACATTGTCCTCAATGTTTAAAGGTAGAAAGATAGAGTATAAAAGATATCACCTGAAATAACGAACACTGACAAACCTGAAACACATTGAAACAAATATAAGAAACAACAAAACACAATAGTAAAACCAAAAGACATAAAGATTCAAAAATGAAGGCTCAAATCCAATCTAAGCTTTTTATGACTTTTCTTAGTTGACCAATTTATACGACTCATGAAAGGATAAATTAGAGGAATGAAAGATTGTAATTGGTCAATCAATTGTTCAGTAGTAGCAGTAGAGATTATAATTTGTCGTGTAGAAGATGTTAGAAATTCCTGTTCCATAGCATGATCAAGAAAAGACAACAACTTATCATAACAACCATTAACATTTAACAAACCTATGGGTTTATGGTGAATGTGCAGTTGGGCCCAAGAGAAAATATGAAAGATCTCTTCCAATGTACTTAGACCATCTGGTAAAGCAATGAAGGCATCAACATGGTTAAACATGATATTCATTTGAGCTAACAGTGTAGAGATCTGAAGTTCCTCTCCAATTGTTCTTCCAATGATGTCCCCTTGTGCTAAAGCTTCAGGGACGACCCCCAAAACTTGACTACCTCCTAAAAATATAGCTATTGACACACCTCTCATTAATCCAAGACTGTCTCTCTCATACACTAAATGAATCTTTCTCTCAGCTAGCACTTGACCAAGATGATTTGTTGATTCTAAAAACTCATTTTCTTTCCTAGGATTAGATCCATCGAAAATACAAATATTTCTTGTATGATGACCTGAGGAACTTGCCATTTCTACACACTTATATATTTGTTGCATATATAGGTTGAGTAGAAATGAAATGAAGGAAGAGAGGGTTTTATAGATGAGAAATTAGAAAGACAATCATACCACTTATATGTAGGCTAGCTAGAGTCTTACACTCTCTCTCTCTCTCTCTATTTATTTATTTACTTTTGAAAAAGCATGTGTATGTACAAGTAGTTGTGATTGTGGCTCACATCTTTCCTTGGTGTTACGTCCAAGAACGACTTAAACACCCTCTATGGATCGGGGATAGGCTTCCCATCCAGTTTTCCTAAAAACTAGCAAACAAGGTCTTTTTTAGTCAGATTTCCAAGACTAAGTCGATCATGTTTTTTATGAAATAGTAGCCATAAATCATGAATTGCACAATGCACATCTCCACTAGGATGCGTCTCAAGAGTCAATAAAAGGTTATCTAAAGACTCCTTACTCAGGCCATCCTTAATGAATTGTATTTTATCTTCATGATTTATAGATACCATTCTTAAAGAATAACATTGTGCATTACAAGTCCATCTAGCACATCGATGATAGATTTTCAGTCGTTTTGCACGATGTTTCTTTGCAAAAGTGTTTTTACCTGTTCCACGCATGTGTGAAATGAAGGAGTTAGAGGACTCACCTGATAATCAAACCTTTACTTCAATCAACTAGCGAACACTTCAGGAATTCCATGATTCATTAACAATCTCAATCTTGCACATCTAGCACTATAAATTTTTGTAATCGTATTCTGAGGCAGAGCAGGAAAATACTTTTTCAATTTTTCAAGATTAGTGTCCATTTTCAAATAAGAATTGGAAGAGAGATTCAAAGAATTGCACAAATATATGCACATTTGACCGAGGTGAGAGAAATATAAACTCTTATTGAGAAGGAATATTAATGTAACAATTAAACAATGATAGTAACAAATGTCAAGGTTAGAGATTCCGCTAATGGTATGTCAAACAAGTATAATATAAACTCTTATTATTCAATTGGAAACCACACATAAAGGAGGTTCCAATCAGATTATAGATTGTTAACATGATTACATTAGTCATCTTATTTGATTAATGTTAATACTTGTAAATGTCGTCAAGCATTCATGATTATAAGTTATGTTAACAACAAATCAAGTTCCTTTCATAGCTCAGGTGTCGGTTATACCATACAATATGAATTATGAAAGTGCCAAGCATTTGTTGTACTAAGTGTTATACAACATAAATCAAGATTAGTTATTTAAAAAGCAAAGTATTAAAGAGTGAACAAGATAACAAATATAAAACATGTTAGTATCAAACATTAAAGTCCATACTAAGTTTACATTATACTTATTCTTATACCATTAATGTAACCTTTTCACCTTGACATAATTAACTTAGCTAGACATAATGAAAGAAAAAAAATAGATAAATAAAATAAGAACATAAATAAGATAAAAGTTAACTAAGTAAAGGAAAGGAAATGAAAGGCATAAACTTGATATTAATGAAAGCAAAGCATAAACATTACAAAAAATACAAAGAGAGAAAGCAAGAGTATGATCTTGATTTGGAAACCAAGATGCCTAAATGCATGGCAAATGCCTCCTTTTATAGGCTAAAATTGGAAACTATTGATCTGATGACTAATTGATGAGTAGGTGGTCAACTCTTGACTTGGTGACAATCTTTATCTTCTTTTGCCTGCCCACAATGTCATTGATAACGTTAAAATTAGAGCCACTTGAAAACATGAAAGTTATAGGACATTGTCTTAGCTTTATTGTGTAAAACATTCAGCTCATTTTGATTTCTAGAACTTCAGATAGGCCAAAATACTAAACAGTGCTCGGGTTGGAGGACAGATTCGGGCTTCTTTATTATTGCAACAATTTGGACTTAAAAATGGCCTTTTTAGATCTTGGGCTCCAGATGAAAGTTGTAGGCCTATATCTTACCTTTCCATCTATATAAAGTAGACCTAAATTTGAGATTTATAGCTCCAGATATGACCCAATTACCGAACAGTGTTCCAGTTTGGATTGCACCGACATCTCTTTTCTAAGTTTGGTTATCTCTTTATCCTTTCAATTTCAGTTCTTAAATTCATCAATCAATCCTTTCATTTATGTGATAGGCCTGCATTTAAAATGAACATTTATCATAAATTAAAGGTATCTTATATTATTAGATATATTATTATAAAACATGTTTTAGCTAAGTAGTTATTGATACTTCAAGTGCAAAATGATGATATAAAAACTTGATAAAAATACTCCTTTAAGTATCAATCATTTATTTATTTATGTTAGAACATGTATATGTACAAGTAATTGAGATTGTGACTTATATCTTCCATTAGTTTTATCTCCAAAAATTGCTTAAACACTATCTATAAGTATAGACTTCCTATACAATTTTTTTTAAAAAACTAACGAATAAGGTCTTTTTTCGTCAGATTCTCAAAATTATATCTAGCATATTCTTTATAAAAATTACATCATAAATTAATGCACATATTTGTTGTTATAGAATTAAGGCAATAATAATACATAAGAAAGTGAATTTGGTGTTCCACTAATTATGTCAAATAATGTAAATAATCATATTAAGCACCTAGAACACAATAACCAATAATATAATTAAAGTGTTTAATGTAAATAGATAATGGAAAAGAGATTGTAAACTTAGTTTTTAACATGGTTTGACAAAACTACATCTATACCTCAAGTACCACCCATACATGAGTATTATACTCTTTTACTAATCTAAGTGAAAGATACAATGCTCTTGATGAATTCATACCAAACAATTACACCACTTGAATATGTCATCTCTTTAATATTTTTTCTTTGGTGACAATACCTCACAAATGCTAAGAGTTTATCTAGAATCTTAAGTGTTTACAATCATGATTTGTTTATAATAAGATGCACTCTCTCAAAAAGTATATTATACAATTGAATATAATCTATATAGTTCACTTAAAAGAACTTAGCATGACTGAAGTTGTGTAAGTGTAATTCATGTAAGATTTTATACTCTTATGCTAGAATATAAAATTTTAATTTATCACAACTTAGAGTATGTAAAAATTGATGATTTCTAGTTTTCTTTTGGAATGGCTTCTATATCATTTGTGTTTAGAATCTCTCTTTCATTTTGCATAAAAGAGAGCTATATATAAATTTCTAAAAGAAACTAGCCATTTATAGCCATGTATAGTTAATTTAAATGACTGTATTATTCGACGAATCAATTCCTACAAAATATTCAAATGTTCATCATAGATGAGCAACAGTTAACTGGTTCTCATGGTATACTCATATGGTTGACTAGTTCAGCTTAAAAATCAATTTTGAGAGTTTTAAACCTAGTGAAACTTGAACTGATTAAATGTATTATCAATCCTATTTATGCATACAATATGAAGTGTGTGAGTTCATTTTAGTGTGCTATTGAATAAGATATAAAAATTTAATAATAAGCTCTAAAATAAATCCTTAATAGTGTAGTCTTCATTGCTTTGTATCTTAGATTTATTGATGGATTTCTCATTTAATTTCACACACTTGTTAATGTGGTCTTTCTATAAAGCTTATTTAAATTTAATCCCATCCAAATTGATCATTAGTCCATTCTCTATTTGATTATTAAAATTAAAATATAAGATATTGTAAATATTAATATGACCCCTAGGTCAACAATATCCACTGGGATATGTCTCAAGAGTCAATAGAGGATTACCATTTAGATCATCCTTAATAAATTATATTTTATCTTTATGTGATAAACTTTTAATTGTTTTGCATGATGTTTTTTTATAAAAATATTTTACATGTCCTAAACATGTGTGAAATAAATGAATTGAAACACTCACATGATAATTAAACCTTCAATTTAATTATCAAATGAATATCAACACGAACTTTATGGTACATTAACAATCTCAATTTCTCACACATAGCATGATAAGTTTTTGTTATACAAGGACAGAAAATACATTTTAAATTTATTGAGATTGATATCCAGTTTTTTAGATGAGAGGTGGAGAAGATATGTAAAGAAAAAAAAATATAGCATTGAACAATTAATTAATAAATATATAAAAATATATAAGTTACCATGAGAAACTGAAAAGAATTGATTTGAGAGTTATAGAGTACCATTATCCACCATTTGATTGGGGTAGGAAAAAGACTAGTAAAAAAAAAAGTCACACAAAAATAATATAAGAGAAAAAAATTCAATCTTCGTAAATTTCTTTTATTCAAACTAATAAATTTATTTTTGTTAGAAAAATTATCAAAATATGCTTTCAAATGATATCCATTCACATTGAAAACATTTCTATTATTTAGATTCTTGATATTAAAGGTTCTATACGGATACACATATTTCATAATAAATAGACATCTCTATCTTGATCTTAGCTTTTTAGGAAGTAAATAGAGTCGAAAATTATAAAGCAAAATTTTTTAAGCAACATCAAATGTTTTTCTTAAGATTTTTTTGTTATGAAACACTTTAATTCTTGCTTTCTGAATTTTTGAATTCTCATATGCATCATTTCATATTTCATCGAGTTCATATATTTGTAACTTACAAGTTGGCTAATATCATCACGGTTTGAATTGAAAGCTTTAATAACCCAATAACCTTTTTGTTGAAGTTCCATATGGGAGTGATAAGATTTCTCATAAACTACCCTATAAGGTAACATATCTAACAATAATCTCAAAGTGTATTATCAAGTCTTTTTTATTAAGGTTCGTACCTATCTTATAGTGTTTGGATGATTCTCTAGAACCCCCTTAAGTAATAGACGCTTTAATAAGATTTGTTTGATATTTCTATTAGCAAGTTCTACTTCTTTATTTGTTTAAGGGTGATAAGGTGTAATAACTTTATATGTGATTGCATATCTCTTCATTACAGATTCAAGTGGTTTGTTGAAAAAATGTGTTTTACCATCACTTATCATGACATTAGAGATTCCAAATCAATTCAAAATATTACCTTCTAAAAGTTTGATCATTATTTTGACTTAGAAGTGTCTCTATTTATTTTAAAATATAATCTATTTCGACTAATATATGCAAAAAAATAACTGACAAAAGAAATAGACCTATTAAATCTATACTATAATAGTCAAAGATTTCAATGACAAGAATAAGATTTAAAGGTATTATTTGATGTTTTGAAATAGATCCTAACTTTTGATAATTTTTTAAATTTTATAGAATATAAGTGTGTTCTTGAACATAGTGGGCAATAAAATCTACATTGTAAGGTTTTTTTAGTTATCTTTTTTTTATATAAAAAATGATCCTCCCATACCTTAAAATGATAAGATTTAATTATACCACTTACCTCATTATTAGGAAGGCTTTTTCAAAATATTTGATCATGACAATACTTGAATACATAAAGGTCATCCTTATAAAAGTTCTTCACTTTACTCAAACATTTTCTTTTATCTTGGATACTTTAATGACCTAACAAATCTTCTATTACAAGAAAATTGACAATATTAACAAACCAAGACATTATAGGAATGAAGAATAAGGATTCACTAGGAAAGTAATCATTGATTGATATTATATCAAATGTTGACTCTATTTTAATTCTCGACAAATTATGCAAAAACATTTTTTTATACCTGTCTTGTATTTGATTATGATACCGAATTCTTGGAGTAACAAGATCCATCAAACCAGTCTAGCTTTAAAATCCTTTTTAGCAAGAAGATATTTTAATGGTACATGATCACTAGAAGCAACAACAAGTGAGTTAACAAGATAACATCTAATTTTTTCACATTCAAACTCTATTACAAGTAATTCATTTTTAATGGTAGATGATTAGTACTCAAAAGTGTATTTTTATCATGGTTTTATATCATCATTTTGCACTTGAAGTATCAATAACTACTTAACTAAAGTACGTTTTATAATAATCTATCTAATAATATAAGATACCTTTAATTTGTGGTAAATGTTCATTTTAAATGCAGGCCTATCACATAAATGAAAGGATTGATTGATGACTTTAAGAACTTCAATTGCAAAGGCAAAGAGATGATCAAACTTAGAAAAGAGATGTCGGTGCAATCCAAACCGAAACACTATTTGGTAATTGGGTTATATCTGGAGCTATAGATCTCAGATTTAGGTCTTCTTTATATGGATGGAAAGCTAAGACATAGGCCTACAACTTTTATATGGAGCTCAAGATCTAAAAAGGCCATTTTCAAGTCCAAATTGTTGTAACAACAAAGAAGCCCGAATCTGTCCTCCAACCCGAGCACTGTTCAGTATTTTGGCCATATCTGGAGTTCTAGAAGTCAAAATGAGCTGAATGTTTTACACAAGAAAGCTGAGATAATTTCCTAGAACTTTCATGTTTCAAATGGCTCTAATTTTGACGTCATTAATGACATTCTAGGCAGACAAGAGAAGATAAGGATTGTCACCAAGTAAAGGGTTGGCCATCTACTAATCAATTAGTCATCAAGTCAATAGTTCCTAGTTTTGGACTATAAAAAGAGGCATTTGCCATGCATTTAGACATCTTGGTATCCAGATCAAGATCATGCTCTTGTTTTCTCTCTTGTATTTTTTGTATTGCTTATGTTTAGTTTTTATTAATATTAAGTTTATGCTTTTCCTTTCCTTTCCTTTCCTTTACTTAGTTAATTCTTATCTTACTTATGTTCTTATTTTGTTTATCTATTTTTGTTTCTTTCATTATGTTTAGTTAAGTTTATTATGTCAAGGTGAAAAGGTTATACTAATGGTGTAAGAATAAGTATGGTATAAACTTAATATGGACTTTAATGTTTGATACTAACATGTTTTATATTTGTTATCTTGTTCACCCTTTAATACTTTGCTTGTTAAATGATTAATCTTGATTTATGTTGTATAATAATTAGTACAATAAATACTTGGCACTTTCATAGCCCATACTGTATGGTATAACCGACACCTGAGCTATGAAAGGAACTTGATTTGTTGTTAACATAAGTTATAATCATGAATGCTTGATGAAATTTACAAGTATTAGCATTAATTGAATAAGATGACTAATGTAATTATATTAACAATCTATAATCTGATTGGAACCTCCTTTATGTGTGGATTCCAATTGAACAATAAGAGTTTATACTATACTTGTTTGACATACCATTAATGGAACCTCTAACCTTGACATTTGTTATTATTATTGTTTAGTCCTTACTTTAATATTTCATCTCAAAGTTCTCATCATCTTCTTCTTCTTTATTATTGTTGTTATTATTATTATTACTACTACTACTATTATTAGTACTATTATTGTTATTGTTGTTGTTGTTGTTGTTGTTTTTATTACTATTATTGTTGTTATTGTTATTATTGTTGTTGTATTATTGATACTTATAATTTGTATAATAACCTCCCTGTGGTTCAACCCCGGTCTTGTCGGGTTATTTATTACTTCGACACTCTTGCACTTGGGAGAAGACATTAATCTTTTCGTCGTGTCAGAAGAATAATTCATTTAAGCATGATTTAAAGTTTTACCTGCATAGCAAATCATATAAGATTTCCTCTTTTTTTTTTTCAAAAACAGCATCCACAACATAATCACCAATGTCACATATTATTTCAAAAGATAATGATGAATCAAGAGGTTGAATGACTAGAATAAAAGTAAACAAGTTTTTAAGTTTAACAAAGGCTTATTCATAATATCTATTCCATTTAAAAACATTATCCTTTGTTCACAATGGCTTAAATATTACACTAAAATCTTTGATAAACCTCTTATGAAAACCAACATGTCATAAGTATAATTTAACATCTTTAATAGATTTTAGTGTTAGTAAGTTGACAATTAACTTGATTTTAGATCGGTCAACCTCAATTTTTATTATAAAACAATATGATCAAGTATAATATCATTTGTTATCATGAATAAGTTTTTTTTTTCAATTTAAGAAAGATTCTAATAGCAAAAATAATTATCAAACCAAAAATAAAAACAATCCTTGAAAATTTCAAGAAAATATTCAACCATATCACTAAATATAATAAGTATGCATCTTTAAAATGTGTTAGTGCATTATATAATCCAAAATACATCATTCAATGTATAAAAGAATCAAATAAACATGTGAAAGTAGCTTTCTTTTGAATTTGAGGAGGTTTGCAACACATATAATAATTTAAATTGTAGTATGAACACCATCAGATTAAAGCTTTTTCCTTTTTCATTAAAAGATAAAGATAAAACATGGCTACAAAATTTGAGACCAGGATCCATTCGTGCTTGGGATGAAATGCAACAACAGTTTTTAAAGAAGTTTTTCCCATCTCATAGAACAAACTCTTTCAAAAGACAAATCACCACTTTCACTCAAAAACCAGGAGAAACATTTTACCAATGTTGGGATAGGTATCGAGACTTACTTAGTTCTTGCCCTCATCATGGTTTTGAAACATGGAGATTGGTTTCATATTTTTATGAACGGTTAACACCTAAAGATAGGCAAATGGTTGAATTGATGTGCAATGGAACTTTTAAAGACAAAGGCCCTGATGAAGCAATGGAGTACTTAGACTTGTTAGCTGAAAATGCTCAAAATTAAGACATCGCAGGTACTTATAAGGCACCGAGTAAAACTCAACCTCGTATATCTAGTGGAGGTATGTACAACCTTAGGGAAGATCATGACCTTCAAGCCAAGTTTGCATCTTTAGCTAGAAAAGTCGAGGCACTAGAATTGAAAAAGAGTGGTCAATTAAAATCTGTTGAAAACATTGCATGTCAAATATGTGAAACAAATGAACACTCAACAGATAACTGTCCAACCTTGCCTTCTTTTAAGGAATGTCTCCATGAACAAGCCCATGCTTTAAACAGTTTCCAAAGGGCTAACCACAACCCATACTCACAAACATACAACCCTGGTTGGAGAAATCATCCAAATTTTAGTTGGAAGAGTGAGAACAACAATGCACAAACTTCACAACCACCATTTCAAGCACACCATAATTTCCAAAATTCTCATGGATATGCACCTCCTTATGCTCCACCTTCTAGAAGAAATCTTGAGGAAACATTGCATGCATTCATTGAAAAGCAAGAGACAATCAATACTCAACTTGCTCAAAACATGACAGATTTTAAAGATACTCTTGCAAAATTAACATCTGCTCTCAGTTTCCAAGAGAAAGGTAAGTTTCCATCTCAACCACAACAAAATCCCAAGGGGCAATACAATGCAAATGCAAGTAGTTCTGGAAGCCAACACATGGATCAAGTCAAATCAGTCACTACTCTTCGCAGTGGTAAGGTTATTGAAAAACCTTCTCTTGAACCTTATGAGAAAGATGATGAGTCAATCTCTGAGGGTAAGGAAGAGGTTGAACCTGAAAATTGCAAAGAAAAGACTGATTCTCCGCCAGCACTTCCATTTCCTCAGGCCATGACCAAACAAAGGAAAGTCAATCACAACTCTGAAATTTTTGAAATTTTCAAACAAGTAATAATCAATATACCTTTGCTGGATGCTATTAAACAGATTCCTTTCTATGCTAAATTTTTGAAAAATCTATGCACTGTAAAGAGGAAACTGAATGTGAAAAAGAAAGCCTTTCTAGCCGAACAAGTGCTATTCTTCAGAACAATAATGCTTTGAAATATAAAGAACCTGGTTGTCCTACAATTTCTTGCTTTATTGGAGATCATAAAATTAAAAGAGCCTTACTTGATCTTGGTGCTAGTATGACTTTACTTCCATATTCAGTTTTTCAGAGTCTCAATCTAGGTGAGTTAAAACCAAATTCTATAACCCTTTTACTTGCTGATAGATCTATAAAAGTGTCTAGAGGAATAATTGAAAATGTGTTAGTACAAGTCGATAAATTTATTCATCCTAATTACAATCATATGCTTGATGAAATTTACAAGTATTAGCATTAATTGAATAAGATGACTAATGTAATCATGTTAACAATCTATAATCTGATTGGAACCTCCTTTATGTGTGGTTTCCAATTGAACAATAAGAGTTTATACTATACTTGTTTGACATACCATTAGTGGAACGTCTAACCTTGATATTTGTTATTATCATTGTTAATCCTTACTTTAATATTTCATCTCAAAGTTCTCATCTTCTTTTTCTTCTTTATTATTGTTATTATTATTACTATTATTGTTATTATTGTTGTTGTTGTATCATTGTTATTTATAATTTGTATAATAACCTCCCTGTGGTTCAACCCCGGTCTTGCCAGGTTATTTATTACTTCGACACTCCTGCACTTGGGAGAAGACATCAATCTTTTTGTAGTGTCAAGTTTTTGTCTTGTTTTAGTTAGGGGGGAAGGGTAGTAGCTAAAAAAAACAAACTGTGTTTTCTATTTCATAAAGCATGTGCAAAATGGTTGTTACTATGATGGTTGTTATTATTATTATTATTGTTGTTGTTATTGTTATTATTATTGTTATTGTATCATTGTTATTTATAATTTGTACAGTAACCTCCCTATGGTTCGACCCCGGTCTTGCCGGGTTATTTATTACTTTGATACTCTTGCACTTGGGAGAAGACATCAATCTTTTTGTCGTGTCAAGTTTTTTTCACCGTTGCCGGAAAATTTTATTTATCCTGTGGATTTTGTTGTCTTGGACACACAACCTGTTGAGGCATGTAATTAATTTCCTATTATTTTAGGACGTCTATTTCTTACAACTTCTAACACATTGATTTATTGCAGGAATGAATTGATGAAGCTATCATTTGGAAACATGACATTGGAAATGAATATTTTCAACATTTGTAAGCAACCTAAAGATGATAATGATTTACAGGAAGTGGACTTTACTGAAAAATTAATTCATAATCAATTTCCAACCACTTCTAGTGAAATTGAGATTGATGAATCTGATGATTTGCAAATGATTTATTTTCAGGAAGAATCAAAGATAAGTAATTGGAGGCTACAAATTGAGGAATTGCCATCATGATCAATTAAATCCATACCTTCAAGTGTTCAACCACCCAAACCTGATTTGAAGTCATTGCCATCAAATCTCAAATACTCATTTTTGGGAGAAAATGAAACTTTTCTAGTAATAATCTCTTCCAAACTTAATGCATATCAAGAAGGTAAGTTATTACAAACTTTGAAAATGCACAAAAATGCATTAGGATGGACCATAGTTGATATAAAAGGAATTAGTCCTTTGATTTGTACACACAGAATTTATTTAGAGGAAAATGCTAAACCCTCTAGAGAAATGCAATGAAGGCTAAATCCTAATATGAAAGAAGTAGTGAAAAATGAAGTCATTAAGCTTCTAGATAATGAAATCATTTATCCTATTTATGATAGCAAATGGGTAAGTCCTACCCAAGTTGTACCCAAGAAGTCTAGAGTCACTATGATAACAAATGAGAACAATGAGTTAATTCCCACTAGAACTGTTACCGGTTGGCGCATGTGCATTGACTATAGGAAACTTAATTTAATGACTAGAAAAGATCATTTTCCTTTACCTTTCATGGATCAAATCCTATAGGAAACTTAAGTCATGAATTTTATTGTTTCTTAGATGGCTATTCGGGTTACAATCAAATTGAAATTGTATTGGAAGATCAAGACAAGACTACTTTCACATATCCATTTGGTACTTTTGCATATCAAAGAATGCCTTTTGGATTATGTAATGCACCAACCACATTTCAAAGATGCATGCTTAGTATATTTAGTGATATGGTTGAAATTCTTTTTGAGATTTTCATGGATGATTTTTTTATTTTTGGCGATTCATTTGATGATTGTTTGACTAACTTAGAAAAGGTTTTAGCCAGGTGTGAAGAGAAGAATCTTGTGCTGAATTGGGAAAAATATCACTTTATGGTAAGAAACGGCATTGTACTTGGTCACATTGTTTCATCAAAAGGAATTGAGGTTGACAAATCTAAAATCGAGTTAATTGCAAACTTGCCAACACCAAAATCTATTAAAAATGTTAGATCATTCTTAGGACATGCTGGTTTTTATAGAAGGTTCATCAAAGATTTTAGCATAATATCTAAGCCCTTAAGTAACCTTCTAACAAAGGATAATATTTTTGAATGGACTGAACATTGTGAAAAAGCCTTTGTTAAACTTAAAAACTTGCTTACTTGTGCTCCTATCATTCAACCTCCTGATTGGTCATTACCTTTTGAAATAATGTGTGATGCTAGTGATTATGTCGTAGGTGCTGTTTTAGGATAAAGAAAAACTAAGAAACCTTATGTAATTTACTATGCAAGTAAAACTTTAAATAATGCTTGAATGAATTATACCACCACTAAAAAAGAATTACTTGCAATAGTATTTGCATGTGAAAAATTTAGGTCTTATCTTGTTGGCTCACCTGTTGTTGTTTTTAGTGATCATGCAACATTGAAATATCTTCTTTCTAAGAAAGATTCTAAAGCTAGATTGGTGCGGTGGATTTTTTTACTTTAAGAATTTGATATCACAATCAAAGATAAGAAAGGCAGCAAAAATATTGTCGCAGATCACTTATCAAAATTGGCAACAGATTCAAAAACTAACATCACACCAATCGATGACTATTTTTCTGATGAATCTTTGCTTTCTGTCTTTACAATGCCTTGGTTTGCTAATATTGTCAATTTTCTTGTTTCAGGACAATTGTCAGCTCATTGGAGTACCCAAGATAAAAGAAAGTTCTTGATTGAAGTGAAGAACTTTTATTGGGATGACCCTTATTTATTCAAATATTGTCCTGATCAAATATTTTAAAGATGCATTCTTGACAATGAGGTAAGTAGTGTCATTAAATTTTGTCATTCTAAGGCATGTGGGGGACATTTCTCATCAAGAAAGACAAATGCAAAAATCTTACAAAGTGGATTTTATTGGCCCACCATGTTCAAAGACTCACATGCATTCTGCAAGTCTTGTGAAAATTGTCAAAAGTTGGGATCAATTTCAAAACATCACGTGATGCCTTTAAATCCTATTCTTGTCATTGAGATCTTTGACTGTTGGGGTATAGATTTCATGGGTCCATTTCCTCCATCATTTGGTTTCTTGTACACATTAGTCGTAGTAGATTATGTTTCAAAATGGATAGAGGCAATTCCAAATCGAAACAATGATCACAAAACAGTGATAAAGTTTTTGAAAGAAAATATTTTGAGTCGATTTGGAGTCCCTCGAGCCATAATAAGTGATGGTGGAACACATTTCTGCAACAAGCCATTTGAGTCTTTAATGAAGAAATATGGAATCACACACAAAGTTGTCACCCCTTATCACCCTCAAACAAGTGGACAAGTAGAGCTTGCTAATAGGGAGATCAAACACATTTTGGAGAAAATAGTGAACCCTAATAGGAAATATTGGTCTTTAAGACTTAATGATGCACTTTGGGCTTATTGAACTGCTTATAAAACATCATTACGTATGTTACCTTATAGACTAGTCTATGGAAAACCTTGTCACTTGCCTGTGGAACTTGAACATAAAGCTTATTGGGCTATTAAAGCTTTCAATTCAAATCTGGATGATGTTAGTCAACTGCAAAAATTACAAATAAATGAGCTTGAGGAAATAAGAAATGATGCATATGAAAATTCAAGAATTCATAAAGTAAGAATCAAAGAGTTTCATGACAAGAATATACTGAGAAAAACATTCAATGTTGGTCAAAAAGTCTTGCTTTATAATTCTCGACTGCATTTATTTCCTGGAAAATTAAGATCAAGATGGAGCGGTCCTTTTATTGTGAAACATGTGTATCCATACGGGGCCTACAACATCGAAAATCTAAAGAATGACAATGTTTTCAAGGTAAATGGACAACGTCTGAAAGTTTATTTTGACAATTTTTCAGTTAAACATGACTCTATTGAATTGAGTGATCCTGTATATAAAGATTGATTATTATTATTATTATTTTCTTTTTGAGTGATTTTTGCTAGTTTCTCTCACCCCGGTCAAATGGCGGATAACGGTACTCCGTGACTTAAGTCGGTTCTTTCAGTTTCCCACAATAACTGATATCTATATATACATTTCTGCAATTCTTTGAATCTCTCTTCCAATTCTCATTTGAAAATGGACATTAATCTTGCAAAATTGAAAAAGTATTTTCCCGCTCTGCCTTAGAATGCGATTATAAAAGTTTACTGTGCTAGATGTACAAGATTGAGATTGTAAATGAATCATGGAATTCTTGAAGATATTCACTGGTTGATTGAAGCAAAAGTCCGATTATCAGGTGAGTCCTCTAACTCCTTCATTTCACACATGCCTGGAATAGGTAAAAGCACTTTTGCAAAGAAACATCATGCAAAACGACTGAAAGTTTGTCATCAATGTGCTAGATGGACTTATAATACACAATGTCGTTCTTAAATGGTATCTATAAACCGTGAAGATAAAATACAATTCATTAAGGATGGCCTGAGTAAAGAGTCTTTAGATAACCTTCTATTGACTCTTAAGACGCATCCTAGTAGAGATGTGCATCGTGCAATTCATGATTTATGACCACTATTTCATAAAGAACATGATCGACTTAGTCTTGGGAATTTGATTAAAAAAGACCTTGTTTGCCAGTTTTTAAGAAAACTAGATGGGAAGCCTATCCCCGACCCATAGAGGGCGTTTAAGCCGTTCTTGGACGAAAAACCAAGGGAAGATGTGAGCCACAATCACAACTACTTGTACACATATATGTTTTTTTAAAGAAAATAAATAAATAAAGAGAGAGAGAGAGAGAGAGTGTGTGAGACTTTAGTTGGCCTACATATAGGTGTTATGATTGCCTTTCTAATTTCTCATCTATAAAACCCTCTCTTCCTTCCTTTCATTTCTACTCAACCCATACATTCAACAAATATAGAAGTGTGTAGAAATGGCAAGTTCTTCAAGTCATCATATAAGAAATATTTGTGTTTTCGGTGGATCTAGTCCTGAAAAAAGAAAATGAGTTTTTAGAATCAGCAAATCATCTTGGTCAGGTGCTAGCTAAGAGAAAGATTCATTAAGTGTATGGGAGAGGCAGTCTTGGGTTAATGGAAGGTGTGTCAATAGCTGTATTTTTAGGAAGTAGTCAAGTTTTGGGGGTTGTCCCCGAAGCTTTAGCACAAGGGGACATCATTGGAAAAACAATTGGAGAGGAACTTCAGGTCTCTATAATGTCAGCTCGAATGAATACAATGTTTAACCATATCGATGCCTTCATTGTTTTACCAGGTGGTCTAGGCACATTGGAAGAGATCTTTCATATTTCCTCTTGGGCCCAACTGCATATTCACCATAAACCCATAGGTTTGTTAAATGTTAATGGTTATTATGATAAGTTGTTGTCTTTTCTTGATCACGCTGTGGAACAGGAATTTCTAACATCTTCTACACGACAAATCATAATCTCTGCTGCTATTGCTGAACAATTGATTGACCAACTACAATCTTTCGTTCCTGTAATTGATCCTTCCATGAGTCGTATAAATTGGTCAACTAAGAAAAGTCGTAAAAAGCTTAGATTGGATTTGAGCCTTTATTTGTGAATCTTTGTGTCTTTTGGTTTTATTATTGTGTTTTGTTGTTACTTATATTTGTTTCAGTGTGTTTAAGGTTTGTCAGTGTTCGTTATTTCAGGTGATATCTTCTATACTCTATCTTTCTACCTTTAAACATTGAGGACAATGTCTTATTTTAGTTGGGGGGAGAGGGTAGTAGCTAAAAAAAAAACTGTGTTTTCTAGTTCATAAAGTATGTGCAAAATGGTTGTTATTATAATGGCAGAGTAAGGAGAATCTTTTATGACTCTTGAGACATATCTTAGTAATCATTTGTAACAAGGTCTATCATAATACTTCTTAAAATATTCCGATTTATAAACTCTTGCATTGTTATCACTTAAGTCTGCTCATATACTTATTTAACGTGTATTTTTAAACCTTAATTTACACACACACTTCAACATATGATTGTGGGTTGCATATTGGATTCTTACATTATTTATGTTTTTTTGTTAAAGGTAACAACTAAGGGAAAAGGATAATATATAATTAAAAAAACAAAAAAAAGAGAAAAAGAAAAAAAGAAAGAAAAAAAATGATAATAATAAAAATGTAGATAAGTTTGGTTTCGTAGCCTCCCTAACCTAAGCAATTAAGCCCGAAATGGTGTTTTAACACTTATTACCCTAAAGTCAACTGACTTGGGAGCTATCGGCCCAATGCTTATTACATGGGTTGAGGAGAAAAGCTTAAAGGAATCAAACATTACACTATCTACATATCAGTATCTGCGACCCGAGTTACTAAGCTCGTAGGGGTGTCTTAACACCTAATGCCCTAAGACCAACTGGTCTGGGAGTCATTAGCTGAAAGCTCGTTACATGGGTTAAAGATGCATAGTGTTTTAAATTATATGTATACAAAAAAGACAAAAATAATAATCCCAACCCAAGTTAACCTTAAACATTAGAACAAAAATTTTGTTTTCTTCCAAGAAAAGCCCCATAATTATATGTTGATACATTGAGCACAAAAGAAAGGTTTATGAATATCTTGTTAAGAGGTATTCAACAGGTATATAAATCTAACAAGAGTTTGTTTATCTGGATAGAGTAATGGAATTTAAATGATGAATACTTTGCTTTATGGAATTTGCAAATTATTTTTCTATTTTAATGCTTTGATTACTAGGGACTAGTAATAAGCTAGTTGGGGGGTGTGATTAGTACTCAAAAGTGCATTTTTATCATGGTTTTATATCATCATTTTGCACTTGAAGTATCAATAACTCCTTAACTAAAGTACGTTTTATAATAATCTATCTAATAATATAAGATACCTTTAATTTATGGTAAATGTTCATTTTAAATGCAGGCCTATCACATAAATGAAAGGATTGATTGATGACTTTAAAAACTTCAATTGCAAAGCAAAGAGATGATCAAACTTAGAAAAAAGATGTCGGTGCAATCCAAACCAGAACACTATTCGGTAATTGGGTCATATCTATAGCTATAGATCTCAGATTTAGGTCTACTTTATATGGATGGAAAGGTAAGACATAGGCCTACAACTTTCATATAGAGCCCAAGATCTAAAAAGACTATTTTCAAGTCCAAATTGTTGTAACAACAAAAAAAACCCGAATCTGTCCTCCAGCCCGAGCACTGTTCAGTATTTTGGCCATATCTGGAGTTTTAGAAGTCGCAATAAGCTAAATGTTTTACACAAGAAAGCTGAGATAATTTTCTAGAACTTGACGTCATCAATGACGTTCTGGGCAGACAAGAGAAGATAAGGATTGTCACCAAGTCAGGGGTTGGCCATCTACTCATCAATTAGTCATCAAATCAATAGTTCCTAGTTTTGGCCTATAGAAGGAGGCATTTATCATGCATTTAGGCATCTTGGTGTCCAGAGCAAGATCATGCTCTTGTTTTCTCTCTTGTATTTTTTGTATTGCTTATGTTTTGTTTTTATTAATATTAAGTTTATGCTTTTTATTTCCTTTCCTTTACTTAGTTAATTCTTATATATCATTCAAACCAAGTTTTTGAACTAAAAAACTAGAGTTTGTTCATCGTAACAATCTCATCATATATACACTGATAGAAATAGAAACTCCTTTAGACTATAACAACCATAAACAAAGAAAAATAATATAGCTTATTAACATGACCAAAAGTTGATGTCTTCTCTTAGGAGTAGGAGTGTTAAAGTAATAAATATCTCGGCAAGATTGAGGTCAAATCATAAGGAGGTGAACTATATAAAATTATAAACAATAACTAAAGGGTGTTGAGGAGAATTTTTGACATGTGATATTGATGTAAGGATTAAATAAGGATAAAATAATTATCAAGGTTAGAGGATCTACTAATGGTATTTCAAACAAGTATAGTATAAACTCTTTTTATTACTTAACTAGAAACCACACCCAAAGGAGGTTCCAATCGAATTATAAATTATTAACATGATTACATTAGTTATCTTATTCGAATAATGATAATACTTGTAAATATTGTCCGATATTGATTGATACTTAAAAGTGTATTTTTATCAAGGTTTTATATCATCATTTTGCACTTGAAGTATTAGTAACTCCTTAACTAAAACATGTTTTAAATAATATATCTAATAATATAAGATACCTTTAATTTGTGGTAAATGTTCATTTTAAATGCAAGCCTATCACATAAATAAAAGGATTGATTGATGAATTTAAGGACTGAAATTGAAAGGATAAAGAGATGGCCAAACTTAAGATGTTGGTGCAATCCAAACCGGATTACTATTTAGTAATTGGGTCATATCTAGAGCTATAAATCTCAGATTTAGGTCCATTTTATATGGATGGAAAGGTAAGATATAAGCCTACAACTTTCATATTAAGCCCAAGATCTAAAAAGGCCATTTTCAAGTTCAAATTGTTTCATACATTTAGGCATCTAGGTTTCCAAATCAAGATCATGCTCTTGCTTTCTCTCTTTGTATTTTTTTATAATGTTTATGCTTTGCTTTCATTAATATCAAGTTTATGCCTTTCATTTCTTTTTCTTTACTCAGTTAACTTTTATCTTATTTATGTTCTTATTTTGTTTATTCATTTTTTTTCCTTTCATTATGTCTAGCTAATTTATTATGTCAAGGTGAAAAGGTTACACTAATGGTGTAAGAATAAATATAGTGTAAAATTAATATTGACTTTAATGTTTGATACTAACATGTTTTATATTTGTTATCTTGTTCACTTTTTAATACTTTGCTTGGTAAATGACTGATCTTAATTTATGTTATATAACATTTGGTACAATAAATGTTTGGCACTTTCATAGCCTATAATGTATGGTATAACCGACACCTGAGTTATGAAAGGAACTTGATTTGTTATTAACATAAGTTATAATCATGAATGCTTGATAAAATTTACAAGTATTAGCATTAATTGAATAAGATGACTAATGGAATCATGTTAACAATCTATAATCTGATTGGAACCTCCTTTGTGTGTGGTTTTCAATTGAATAATAAAAGTTTATACTATACTTGTTTGACATACCATTAGGGGATCCTCTAACCTTGACATTGTTTGTTATCATTGTTTAATCCTTACTTTAATTTTTCATCTCAAAGTTTTCATCAATTTTTCTTTATTATTATTATTATTACTTCTACTACTACTACTAGTATTATTAGTATTATTTTTGCTACTATTATTGTTGTTGTTATTGTTACTATTGTTGTTGTTTATAATGCTTGGCACTTTCATAACATAAACCGTATGGTATAACCAATATCTGTGTTATGAAAGGAACTTGATTTGTTGTTAACATAAATTATAATCATAAATACCTGACAATATTTACAAGTATTAACATTATTCTAATAAGATAACTAATGTAATCACATTAACAATTTATAATCTGATTGGAACCTCCTTTGTGTGTGGTTTTCATTTGAATAAAAAGAGTTTATTTTATACTTGTTTGAAATAGCATTAGTGGATCCTTTAACCTTAACATTTATTTTTAACATTATTTGATCCTCACATTGACCTTCCATCTCAAAGTTCTCATCAATTTTCTTTTTTAGTATTACTACTACTATTACTATTACCATTATTGTTATTGTTATTGTTATTGTTATTGTTATTGTTATTGTTATTGTTATTGTTATTGTTATTGTTATTGTTATTGTTTATAATTTATACAATTAACCGCCTTATGGTTTGACCTCGCTCTTTCTGGGTTATTTATTACTTCAGCACTCCTATATTTGCGAGAAGACATCAATCTTTTAGTCGTGTCACATAGCTCAGGTGTCGGTTATACCATATGATTAGGCTATGAAAGTGCCTAGTGTTTATTGTACTAAGGGTTATACAACATAAATCTAGATTAACTATTTAACAAGTAAATTATTAAACGTGAACAAGATAACAAATACAAAACATATTAGTATCAAATATTAAAGTCCATATGAAGTTTACATTATACTTATTCGTATGCTATTAGTGTAACTTTTTTACCTTGACATGATAAACTAAACTAAACATAATGAAAGAGAGAAACATAAATAAACAAGATAAAAACATATATAAAAATAAGTTAACTAAGTAAAAGAAAGGAAATGAAATGCATAAATAAGAGATTAATGAAACCAAAACTTAAGCATTACAAAAAATATAAAGAAAGAGAGCAAGAACATGATCTTGATATGAAAACCAAGATGCCTAAATGTATGGCAAATGCCTCCTTTTATAGGCAAAAATTAAGAACAATTGATTCATTGACTAATTATTGAGTAGATGGCTATATCTTGACTTCGTGACAATCCTTATCTTCATGCCTGAATAAAATGTCATTGCTAACATCAGAATTTGAACAGACTTCTTTCATAAAAGTTCTAGAAAATTAACTCAACTTTTTAACAAAAACAAAACTCAAGATCATTTAGACTTTTAGAACTCTAGATATGAGCTAAACACTGAAAAGTGTCTGAGTTGTAATACAGATTCATTCTCCGTTGTTGTTAAAATTTGGACTTCAAAATAGCATAATTGAGTCTTACACTCATGAATGTTTTAGGCCTATTTCTTAGCTTTCTATCTATATAGAGTAGACCTAAATCCAAGTTCGATAGCTCCAAATATGACCTAATGACTTAAAAGTATTCTAGTTTGAAATGAACTAGCATCTTTTTTCTAAGCTTAGCCTTTTCTTTGTCCTTTCACTTCCTATAGCTAATCATTTGAATTATTAGATATGCCTACATTTAAAATGAGCATTTACTATAAATTAAAGTTATATTATATTATCAGACTTTTTATTATAAAACATGCTCTAGTTAAGGAGTTATTAATATTTCAAGTGCAAAATGATGATATAAAACCTCGATAAAAATACACTTTTAAGTTCTAATCACTTATCTTAGAAAAGGCAAATATGGTTCCAATACCTTCTCTTTATGAAACTAGTCTTTTGCCTAGAATCTCTAAAGATTAGTTAGGATCCTAACAACTATAATACTATATGATGACTATTTATCCAACCAAAAACCTCTCAACCTGCTTGTAAAGGGTCATCTCGACATCGCACTCTCGTGAGGGTAAGATAGTGTTAATGTCATAATTTAATTTATTATATTTTTTAAAATCTCTTCAAATTATCTCAAATATAAGTATAGATTTTTTGAATCTAAGCTATACAAATTTGATAGAATCTAAATGATACTTGACTTAATTAAAGTTAGAAGCATTATTGGATTTATATGGTCTCTAAGTGTTATAAAATGATTATTATCATTATGAAATGACTTGTTAACTTCTTCAGCCATGTTTTCTAAAGAAGATGAAGAATTCCTAAAAAGAATACAACTTAATGTGCATAAACAAACTTTCATGTAAGTGTAGAAAGAAAACAAAAAAAAAGAATAAAAATAAAAGTGAAAAGAAAAACAATAATAAAATTTATAGTTTATACATTAAGTTACCTACTTAACAACGACATTAAGAACTTGACATAATCAAATAATTGATGTCTTTTTTCAAGTATGAGAGTGTCAAAGTAATAAATAATTCAGAAAGACTAGGGTCAATCTGGAGGGAGGTTAAGGATACAAAACCTTAAATAATAAAAGAAACAAAGGTATAGAGATCTAAAAGATACGATATTAATATAAAGATTTAACAAAGATAAAGATAATTGCTAAATTTAGAAGATCCATTAATAGTATTTTAAATAAATATAATTCAAACTCTTTCTATTATTCAACTATAAATCACTCACACAAAAAATTCTAATAAAATGATTTATCATTAATGACTCATTTTAAGTTATTAACACAATCATATTAATTATCTTTAATTACCTTGTTTGAGTAACCCTAACACTTGTAAATATTGTCAAGTATTTATGGTGCTAATTTCTATCAACAACAAATCAAGACAAGTTCTTCATATACCCGCCTATGAAAGAATCAAGTATTTGTTATACCAAGAATTATACACCATGAATCAAAACTCACCACTTAACAATGAGCGTATTAATACTTATTAAGATAACAACTACAACATATATTAATAGCAAATGTTTTTTAATTTAAACATTAAAGTCTATGTTAAGTTTGTAGTATACTTTACACCATTAATATAACATTTTTATCTTAGAAAAAATAACATTAAATGAACATAATGAAGAAGAAAAACACAAATAAACAAAATAAGAATATAACTATGATATAAATTAACATGAAATAAAACTTAAATATTACAAAAATATAAAAAAGAACAAAATAATATATCTATTATTCAAGGATTAAGACAATTATAAAACCTAAAAGGGGGTGAATTATGTGTATCACTAATATTAACAAATAATGCAAATTAATTCAAATGATTGATTCATACTTAAAAATGCATTTTTATCAAGATTTTATATCATCATTTTGCACTTAAAGTATCAATAACTCTTTAACTAAAGCATGTTTTACAATAACAAATCTGATACCATAACATACCTTTAATTTATGGTAAATTTTTATTTTAAATGCAGACCTATCATATAAATGAAAGGATTAATTAATAAGTTCCAGTACTAAAATTGAAGGGACAAAGAGAGGGTGAAGCTTAGAAAAAAAATGCTAGTCTAGTCTAAACTAAAACATTGTTTGGTAATTGGATCATAACTTGCGCTGTAGAACTTGAATTTAGGTCTTCTTTATATGGATAGAAAGCTAAGACATATGCCTAAAACTTCAATGAAAGGTAAGACTCAATTATATTGTTTGGAAGTTCAAATCATAACAACAACATAGCAGTCCAAATCTATTTTGCAGTTTAAACATTATTCAGTGTTCAGCCTATATCTTAAGTTTTAGAAGTCTGAATGATCTTTACTTCTTTTTTTCCATGATTTTTTTGGCTGACAAAAAGATAATAATTGTTATTAAGTCAAGAGTTTGTTACCCACTCAATAATTAATCATTAAATCAATAGTTCATAATTTTAGCCTATAAAGGAGGTATTTTCCATGCATTTAGACATCTTGGTTTCCAGATTAAGATCATGTTCTTGCTTTTTTATATATATATTTTTATAATATTTAAGTTTTATTTCATGTTATATTTTCCTTAATCTCTTGTTTATGCTTTTTATATTCTTTACTATTTTTACGTTCTTATGTTGTTTATTTATGTTTCTCTTCTTCATTATATTTAGCTAAGTTTGTTATATCAAGGTGAAACATTTATAAGAATAGTGTAAGAATAAGTATAGTGTAAACTCATCATGAACTTTAATGTTTGATATTAACATGTTTTGTATTTGTTATCTTGTTCACTTTTAATACTTTACTTGTTAACTGGTTAATCTAGATTTAAGTTATATAACACTTGACACAACAAATACTTGACACTTTCATAGTCTAACCGTATGGTATAATCGACATTTGTGCTATAAAAAGAATGTGATTTATTGTTAACATAAGTTATAATTATGAATACTTAACAACATTTACAAGTATTAGTATTTTTTTAATAAGATAACTAATATGATCATGTTAACAATTTATAATCTGATTGAAACCTTCTTTGTGTGTGGTTTCCAGTTGAGTAATAAAAAGAGTTTATATTATACTTGTTTGAAATACCATTAGTGGATCCTTTAACCTTAATATTTATTTTTATTATTGTTTAATCCTTAAATTAATCTTACAATCTCAAAGTCCTCTATAACTTCTTGTTATTATTGTTATTGTTGTTGTTGTTGTTGTTAGTACTACTACTACTACTACTATTCTTGTTGTGGTGGTGGTGTTGTTATTTATAATTTATATAGTTAACCTCCCTATGGTTCGACTCTAGTCGTGTTAGTTTATTTATTATTTCGTTGCTCCTATACTTAGAAGAACACAACAATCTTTTAGTCATGTCAACTTCTTGACACCGTTGCCGGGGAGGTAAATTATTATATAAATTATAGTATTTATTTTATTTTCTCTTTTCTCTTTTCTTATATCTAACTTTGTTTGTTTTGTTTTCTTTTTTTTCTTCTTCCTTTTATTCTCTTCCTACACGTGCATGTCTGGTCACGTACATTAAGTGGTAGAGTTTGTAGGGTATCCTCATCATTTTTCAAAAATATAGCCGAAAAAGATAACTAGTCGTTTCATAAGAGAATAATAAGAATAATTGTGTTATAACACTTAAAAACCATATGAATCCTTCAAGAACAAGTGCATTATCATGCACAGTTTCCCCCCAATGCATCTTATTTTAATTTTAAGTCATATATTATTTCACTTTTACCTTCTTTTATGGCTTAGATTTAGAAAATCCATACTTGTATTTAAGGGAATTTGAGAAGGTTTGCAACACATATAATGACTCAATTATAGTACAAACACCATTTGACTAAAGCTTTTTCCTTTTTCATTAAAAGATAAAGCAAAAACATGGCTATAAAATTTGAAACTAGGATCCATTTATGTTCCAGATGAAAAGCAATAACAATTTAAAAAAAAATTTCCTCATCTTATAAAACGAACTCTTTGAAAAGATAAATCTTCACTTTTACTCAAAAACCAAGATAAACATTTTACCAATATTGGGATAGATATTAAGACTTGCTTAATATTTGCCCTCAGCATGGTTTTGAAACATGGAGACTAGTTTCATATTTTTATGAAGGGTGTTAACACATAAAGATAGATAAATGGTGGAATTGATGTATAATGGAATTTTTAAAGATAAAGACCCTGATGAAGTAATGAAGTACCTAGACTTGCTAGCTAAAAATGCTCAAAATTATGACACTATAGGTACTTATAAGGAATCAGGTAAAACTCAACCTTATATATTTAATAGAGGTATGTGCAACCTTAGAAGGGATCATAACCACAAGCCAAGTTTGTGTTCTTTGCTAGAAAAGTTGAGGCACTAGAATTGAAAAAGAGTGGTCAATTAAAATATATTCAAGACATTGTATGTCAAATATGTGAAACCAATGAACATTCAACCAATAACTATCCAACTTTATCTTCTTTCAAAGAATGCCTCTATAAACAAGCCCATGTTTTAAACAATTTTCAAACGCTTAATCATAACCTATACTTACAAACATATAACCCTGGTTGGAGAAATCAACTAAATTTTAGTTAGAAAAATGATGCACAAAATTTATAGCCATCGGTTCAAGGACACCTTAATTTTTAATGTTTTCATAAATATACACCTTCTTATATTCCCCCTTCTAGAACAAATCTTAAGAAAACTTTGTATGCATTCATTGAAAAGCAAGAGACAATTAACACTCAACTTACTCAAAGTAGAGCAAATTTTAAGGTTGCTATTGCAAAATTGACATACGCTTTTAGTTTGCAAGAGAAAGGTAAGTTTCTATCTCAATCATAACAAAATCTCAAGAGGCAATATGATGTAAATGCAAGCAGTTTTGAAAGCCAACACATGGATCAAATCCAATTAGTTATTACTCTTCACAATAGTAAGGTTATTATGTTTACACAACTAATCCATACCTAGGATTATATCAAAATTATTTAATTCTAAATGTAGTAAATCTACTTTTGACTTGTGTTCATTTAGGCCAATTTTCACACCCACGTACCAATGGTTTGTACCAAATCATCTATAGGTGGTTTGTACCAAATCATCTAAAGGTAAACCTTTTTTCTACCTTTTTCTTTCTTTCCCCAAATTGGTTATAATTTTACTAATTATAAATAAGTGAGTCAGATCAAACAAAATATGTATTTTTAAATTATTCATGTATAGCGTATTTGTGATTGCATCAAATGTTGCTTCAACTTCTTATGAAAAGCCCTCCATTAAGTTCGTTCATTCTATGTCCTTGGCCATCTTATATAAGAATTAGCCTTTGATTGTGTGGGCCTCATTGGTTTGTTTACTATGATGGACTATTAGTGACTCTAACTTGGTTGTTTCATATTCTATATTTGCCTAGTGTTCTTGTTTGGGAACTCTCTTTTAAAGTGTTCTCTTTCATCACAGTAATGACATTCTTATCCTGGATATTGACAAACTTTTCATCTATGACCCTCTCCTCGGTATATAAAACATTCCTCTAAGGAGACTAAACAATTATTATGGTGTCTCTATTCACAATGTACATAATAGTAGTAGTAGTAGTAGTGATAAAGAAAAATAAGGAGAAGAAGAAGATGATGATGAGAACTTTGAGATGAAATATTAATATAAGGATTAAACAATAATAACAATAAATGTCAAGGTTAGAGGATCCATTAACAGTATGTCAAACAAGTATAGTATAAACTATTATTATTCAAGTGGAAACCATACACAAAGGAGGTTCCAATCATATTATAAATTGTTAACATAATTACATTAGTCATCTTATTCAATTAATGCTAATACTTGCAAATCTCGTCAAGCATTCATGATTATAACTTATGTTAATAACAAATTAAGTTCCTTTCATAGCTCAAGTGTCGGTTATACCATATAGTATGGGCTATGAAAGTGCCAAGCATTTGTTGTGTCAAGTGTTGTACAATATAAATTAAGATTAGTCATTTGACAAACAGGGTATTAAAGAGTGAACAAAATAATAAATACAAAACATGTTAGTATCAAATATTAAAGTCTGTATTAAGTTTACACTATATTTATTTTTACACCATTAGTATAACATTTTCACCTTGACATAATAAACTTAACTAAACATAATGAAATAAAGAAAAATAAATAAACAAAATAAGAACATAAATAAGATAAAAGTTAACTAAGTAAATGAAAGGAAATGAAAGGCATAAACTTGATATTAATGAAAGCAAAGCATAAACATTACAAAAAATACAAAGAGAGAAAGTAAGAGCATGATCTTGATCTAGAAACCAAGATGCCTAAATGCATGGAAAATGCCTCCTTTTATAGGCCAAAATTAGGAACTATTGATTTGATGACTAATTGATGAGTGGGTGACTAACTCTTGACTTGATAACAATCCTTATCTTCTCTTGTTTTCCCAAAACATCATTGATAACGTCAAAATTAGAGCCACTTGAAAAATAAAAGTTGTAGGAAATTATCTCAGCTTTCTTGTATAAAACATTCAGGTCATTTGGACTTTTAAAACTCCAAATATGGGTCAAACACTGAATAGTGCTTGGGCTGAAAAACAGATTCAGAGTTTTTTGTTGTTGCTACAATTTGGACATGAAAATGGCTTTTTTAGATCTTGGGTTCCATATGAAAGTTGTAGGCTTATGTATTACCTTTCCATCTATATAAAGTATACCTAAATCTAAGATTTATAGCTCCAGATATGACCTAATTACTAAATAGTATTCTGGTTTAGATTGCATCGGCATCTCTTTTATAAGTTTGATCATCTCTTTATCCTTTCAATTTTAGTTCTTAAATTCATTAATCAATCCTTTTATTTATATGATAGGCCTGTATTTAAAATGAACATTTACCATAAATTAAAGGTATATTATATTATTAGATATATTATTATAAAACATGCTTTAGTTAAGGAGTTATTGATACTTTAAGTGCAAAATGATGATATAAAACCTTGATAAAAAAATACACTTTTAAGTACTAATCAATATAATCTAGCACAATAGTATTCAATCTCATTCTCACTATACTTAAACACCTTTAAATCCTATAAGTGCTATCTTGTTATATATAGAGATATTAAATCTTTCAGTTGTATTATCCATTTATTGATATAATTAAGTGTGATAATAAAATCACTTTTATAAATCTTAAAGAGTTAGGTAAGAACTCAAGGTATTTGTAAGGTGATTTTACCAAGGAAGAATCTTGAAGAGGTTATATCTTGGAATGGGAAAAATCTTGAAAAAGGCATATCAAAAAAATAGGAAGAATGTTGATGTGAATTCATCAAGTGGTGAAGAATCTTGAAGAGAAAATATCATGAAGTGGTGAAAAATCTTAGTGTGGGTTCATCAAGTGGTGTAAAATGATAGTGTGAATTCATCGAGTGGCTATTGTACTTATTACATAGATACAACATCACAACAATTGTTCTCTCAAGTCGGTATTTCTCTAATAATGGGGGAAAGAATAAAGAATTCTTATTTCTTATTAGTAAGAAAGGGATGAAGTCGCCACCTAATATTTTAATAATTAAAAACCCTAACTGGTTTCAAAGGCTAGATAAGAAGATTGATTGTGTATGGAGATGACGTATCAACCCTAGTATATCCTACCTAAGATAAATTATATTATTTGTTTGTCTTATATATACTAAGGTATTGTTGTATTTTCTAACTATTACTTTGTATAAAGTTTAAGAAAAGTCATCCTTCATAAAAAAAAAAGTCATTATTTTATCAAGTTAAAACCTAGTTATTAGGCCACGACGTTCAATTTATGACCTCAAACCAAATCCCAAATAGTTTTAAGTGTACATGTCCTATGCACTTAAATATGCAATTGTTCTAACCATCTAGGTGGTGGCCAAGTGGTAAGGACTTGGGATCAAAGGGTTTGCTCCCTCTCTGTGGTCTCAGGTTCGAGTCCTTGGTTGCTCATATGATGGCCACTGGAGGCTTACATGGTCGTTAACTTCAGGGCCCGTGGGATTAGTCGTGGTGCGCAAAAGCTGACACAGACACCCACGTTAATCTAAAAAAAAAAAAATATGCAATTGTTCTGGTAGGAGGGTGAATGTCCTATGCACTTAAACATGCAATTATGCTTACTAGCAAGATATGTATGCAGACGGGCAATTAGAAGACATGCATGTTGTAGACGGGTAGTCCTGGAATAGATGGGTCTCTTACAATTATATGTGTTAATTACTTATTTGTATTTCTGTTATTTTGTGTGTTTTATATTATTCTTTATTCTATTGATTTGTAAATATGTGGGTTGCTAAGTGGTTTTGCTATTTAAACAACCAAGTATTATTAATAAAGGTAAGAAATTGTTGTGCAATCTGCAGTTTATTCTCACTTTAAGAGAAAACATCACTTAAATAATTATTGGAACCTAACATTGGTATCGGAGCCTTGCTATGGAAACCAATAAAAAACATATTGAGCATCTAGAAATGGCAATCGGTGAAGCGTAAGATGAACTACATAGAATGGAGATCGATATGGCTGATAAGCACGCTAATTAGAGCAAACCCTCAATCATCTCTCTAATGTATTGGTTGTTAACTAGGAACCTATAAATCATGGTAATCAATATTATGAAGGCCATGTTGGAGGGCGACAAATTGTATCTTCCAAAACAGCGAAGCTTGAGTTTCCTAGATTTTCAGGAGATGACCCGACCGAACGGTTCAATAATGTAAATCAATTTTTTAAGTTTTAGAATACTTTTAAAACACAAAAAGTCTCTTTGGTATCCTACCATTTGGAAGGGGAAGCAAAGTAATGGTGGTAAAGGATTCGTAGGAATTTCCAAGATGAAGGACGAGTTATTGCGTGGGTAAATTTTGAAGATGAACTTTGGGCTCACTTTGGACCATCAAAGTGCAAATTTTTTTATGAAGCTCTTTCTAAAATCAGACAAATTGGATCCCTGCGTGAATACTAGTGAGAATTTGAACGGTTAGGCAATCAGGTCAAAGGCTAGACACAAAAGGCATTAGTGGGAACTTTTATGGGTGGTTTAAAGTCAGATATATCTGATGGCATTCATATATTTAAACCACAAACATTAAAAGATGTTATTAGCTTTACATGAATGAAAGATGATCAACTCATGAGATAGAGGAAGTTCCTACATCCAACACCGCCGGTATGAGCTTATCTAACTATTTCACCATAAACGACAACAATACCTATGACACCTATACAGCATTTAAGTTAGGATGAAATGCAGCGGAGATGACTTCAAGGATTACATTTTAATTGTAATGAATATTTTATAGCAAGACATAAATGTCAAAGAGCAAAATTACTTATACTAAAAGGCTATGATGATGGTGATGAAGCTGTCTATGACAACATCCACGACAAACAGCATGTTGTAGCCAATCTTAAGGAATTTGTGGAACTAGAGACTACGTTGCATGCGTTAACAGGATGGACTACACTAAAACCATGTGAGTTACTGCCAGAATTGGTTCTAATGCCATATTCACATTAATTGACAGCGGTTCCACACACAATTTCATTAATGAACGTATGGCTAACTTACTGCATCTACCAGTGGTTTCAACTAAAGTGTTCACAGTATGAGTAGCAAACAAAGAGAATCTTAAATGTTAAGAAAAGTTTAACGAGGTTCAGGTAAATCAACAAGGCTCTATTTTTTCCTTAACACTATATGCTATACCACTAACAAGGTTAGATTTGGTGCTGGCGATTCAATGGCTCAAGTTACTTGGGTTTGTGGTTTGCAATTGGAAGTAGTTAACCATGAAATTCTTTTGGGAAAATAAAGCAAAAGGATTGGAAGGGATAGACGGCCACGAGATTCAAGCAGCTACATTTAATGAGATATCCAAAAATGTTTGTTCAAACGGTGCCATATATGCATTTTGTCTACAAATCACCATGCAGGATACATAAGCTATCATTCAACCAAGCATGCAAGGAGTGTTGTAAGAATTTTATGATGTATTTATGGAGCTTTCTAGTTTATCACCTTCTTGATAGATTAATCACAGCATTCCCTTAAAAGAAAGCACTGCACACCCATATTGTTATGCTCATTATCAGAAGGAGGAGATTGAGAAACAGGTCCAAGAAATGCTAAACTCTGAACTTATTCAACCTAGCACTAGTCCCTTCTCATCATTAGTAATCTTGGTTAAGAAGAAGGATGGTAACTGGCGCTTTTACATTGACTATCATGCACTCAACGCTAATTAAAGTTAGATTTCCAATTCCTACTATTGAAGAAATGTTGGATGAACTCTACGGTGCATCTTATTGTACAAATCTTGATTTACGGGTTAGGTACCATCAAGTCCGGATAAGTCCTCCTGATATCCTAAAAACTGTATTCAGGACACATAATGGACATTATGAGTATTTAGTTATGCCTTTTGGCTTATGCAATGCTCTATCAACATTTCAAGCTATTATGAACTCTATCTTTCACCGTCATTTTAAAAAAATCATCTTGGTTTTATACTAGTTTTTAGTAATACATAGGAACAACATTTAGAGCATGTGCAGTAAACCTTGACAATATTACGGTAGCACCAATTCTTTGTCAAAATGAGTAAATATGCCTTTAAGCAATAGAAGTTGGAATATATATGACACATCATCATAAATCATAAAGTGAAAGTAGATGCTAGAAAGGTGGAAGCAATGGTGGCATGGCCACGCCCTACTAATATTTGTACTTTATATGAATTTTTAGGTTTAAGAGGTTATTATCAAAAGTTTGTCAACAAGTATGGCATTCTTGCTTGGCCTCTCACCAACCTCCTCAAGAAAGGCCAATTTGTTTGGGATCACAACGTAGAGTCTACGTTTATTACACTCAAGCAAGCCATAACAACAACTCCTACACTTGTCATGCCTAATTTCAACGACTTATTTACTATTGAGACTGATGCTTCTAGTGAAGGCATTGGTGCTATGTTATTGCAACAAGGTAAACCCAATGGCCTTTATGAGCCGGGCACTTGGAGTAACTAAATTGTCCTGGTCTACCTACACTAAAGAAATGTTGGCTATCATTGAGGCTATCTGCTTATAGCAACCTTACCTTTTGGGCAAGAAATTTTTCATTCAAATTGATCATTGTAACCTTAAGTATCTTTTGGAGCAGCGAATAGTTACCTTAGAACAGCAAAAATGGTCAATCTATGGGAAGGTATCAAGTATGCCGCCACAACTGATTAATATATCCAGAACAAGGATTGTTTGGCCAATGATCATCCTGAAGGTTTATATATGTGGTGTTAGGGGTTAGTTTTCCATAAAAGAAAGGTTGTTGTTCCTGATGATAACTCCTTACTCAATCATTTACTTCACGAAATGCATGACACCAAAAGCGGCCATTCTGGCATCTTACACATATTCAAGAAATTAGGCCAACAATTCTACTAGCTAAAGATACATCGATCAGTTAAGGACTGTATTAAAGGATGCGAAGTTTGCCAAAAGATCAAGGCTAAAACAATGGCTCCAGAAAGCCTTTTATAGCCCTTACCTATTCCCTGTCAGGTATGGCATGACATTTCTTTAGACTTTATTAAAGGATTGCCCACTTCCCAGGGCAAGAATACAATTATGGTGATTGTTAATAGGTTTAGCAAATCAACTCATTTTCTTCCTTTAACCCATCCCTTTACTGCTAAAATTATGGCTAACAAGTTTGTAGAAGGAATTATCGAGCTTTATAGCGTGCTCATTTCTATTATATCAAGGTGAAAAGATTATACTAATAGTGTAAAAATAAGTACAGTGTAAACTTAACATGGACTTTAATGTTTAATACTAACATATTTTATATTTGTTATCTTGTTCACTCTTTAATATTTTATTTGTTAAATGACTAATCTAGATTTATGTTGTATAATACTTGGTACAACAAATGCTTGACACTTTTATAACTCATATTGTATGGTATAATCGACATCTAAGGTATGAAAAAAACTTGATTTGTTGTTAACATAAGTGATAAATATGAATGTCTGATGAGATTTACAAGTATTAGCATTAATCAAATAAGATAACTAATGTAATCATGTTAACAATTTATAATTTGATTGGAACCTCTTTTATGTGTGGTTTTCAATTGAATAATAAGAATTTATATTATACTTGTTTGACATACCATTAATGAATCCTCTAATCTTAATATTTATTGTTATCATTGTTTAATCATTACATTAATCTTCTATTTCAGAGTTCTCATCAACTTTTTCTTCTTCTTTTTTATTACTCCTCCTCCTCCCCCTCCTCCTTCTCCTCCTCTTCCTCCTACTATTATTATTATTATCTATAATTTATACAATTAACCTTCATGTGATTCTACCCCGGTCTTGCCGGGTTATTTATTATTTCGACATTGTTGTATTAGGGAAAATATTTTATCTTTTGGTCGTGTCACTAGATCGCGCGCGAATCCATCTAGTATTTCATGTTTCTTTATTGAAACCATACCATACCACTGCTAGATAAGAAGATCCCCACCAGACCTAGTTGCCACTAGTCACTGATGACGAAGTTGTCATTTTAGAGCCTCAAACTATTTTGGATACACGCTAGATCAAACACAGGGGTCACCTTGTTAAGGAAAGCTTAGTTCATTGGAAGAATCTTTCCACTAATAATGCTAGTTGGGAACCAACTGAATAGTTGCTTGCTAAATTCTTGCCTACCATCCTTGAGGACAAGGATCATCTTCCTTGGGGGAGTAATGTTAGGCCATAATGTTCAATTCGTGACCTACAACCAAATTCCAAATATTGTTGAGAGTGCATGTCTCATGCACTCAAACATGCAATCGTGCTTGTGAGCAAAATGTGCATGCAAGTGGGCAGTTAGAAGATGTGCATCTTGCATGCGGGCAATACAAGAATGGATAGGTCTCTAACAATTATGTGTTAATTACTTATTCGTATTTCTGTTAGTTTGTGTGTTTTACATTATCCTTTATTCTGTTGGTTTGTAAATACATGAGTTGTTAAGTGGTTTTACTATTTAAGCAGTCAAGTATTATCAATGAAGGTAAGAAGCTTTTATGCAATCTGCAGTATATTTTCACTCTAAGAGAAAACATCACTTAAATAATTATTAGGACCTAACACTAGCCATGATAGAGTCAAAACATATTTTTATATCTTTTTAATATCATAAATATATATTACATATAGATTCATAATCCTTAATATTAGAATAAACAAAATAATGTTTTTAATATTTTTTTAAAATGTAAACTAAGTTTTCATGGCTTTAATAAACTAGTTACTAAATCCAATAATACATGTAAAAATAAAAGGAAAAGATTTTTTAATGTACTAAAATATACAAATATAATTTATTTTTTAGAGACTTTGTCATTGGTCATATGCAAACTAAAATAAAAAATTTTATTTTTAAAAAAATATTTTTTATTGTTATTTTTGTGGAAAAGAATCGATTCATTTAATATTAAAAAAACATCTTATGTGTAGGTCACAATTATAAATATTAAATATATGAATGTATAAAAAAATATATTATTCAAAATTAATTACAAAATGATCTTTTAAGAATTAAAAATTGATCGAGTTTGATAAGACACAAATAAAATATTTTTATCAAGATTATATTAACATGATAACAATTCAAAACAAATTGTTACTTATCAACTCAAAATCAAACAATACTAAATATCAATATAAATCTTCATTCAAATTTCATTTTAATTCAAATAAAATAAGTATATATACACAATCACAACTTAAAATATAAACTTATAATTTAATGTAAATTATTAAACCAAACATATATATATATATTCAAATCAAATAATGTCTAAAAAATATCAAATAATAAATAATTTGAGCAAAATTTCAGAATATTATAACGATTTATCCAAAAATTATTTGAGTTTATAATAAAATGTTTAGGATATAGTAAAATCAATAATGAAATCACAAAAATAGTGATAACGTATGGTTCTAGCAGCCAGCGTGCGGGTTCATGCACCACCACCACCACCACCGCCACCGCTACTGGAGAGCTGCCACCTAGTGGATTTGAAACTCCACTCCCTTTTCACCTCCGTGCTAGAGGTGTCATGCAACGCCATTCCTAGAGAGAGATTTGGTCACTTAAAAGTTCAGCAATTTCCTTCTTTCTATTTTCAAATCTGCTTCTATCTCTCTCTGCTAGTTTTCAACACCACCGATCGCTCTTGTGGAGGAGGGAGGTGAGTCTTGTGGTTGTACAGGAGTTCCTGATGGCTAACAGCGGCGCGCACAAAGAGAGAAGAAGCAAATGACAAAGTGGGTCTGTTTTGGGGCTTGTAATGGAAGAGAGGAGTTGTTATGGGTTTATTAGTGTGAAGAGGACCTGCTGGGGGTTTGAGAAGGTTGGTGTTTGCGTGACGGTGGCTTCGAGAGGAATGATAGTGTGTGGGAGGCCGTCAATTGTGTGATTGCTGTTAGAAAAAGAGGTCATTTGGTTATGGCGGATATCGATGGAGGCTATGGAGAGGAAGGTCGGCTGCGAGAAGGAGGTTGAAGATGGTGGCTGTTTGGTGGAATTGTGTCTATTGGAAGAAACAACTTCAGGAGGCTATGGAGACTTAATTATTTTGCAGTTCTTTGGTTTGAGGGAGAGAGGGCTGTGTGGGCTGCTTTCACGGTATAGAGAGGCTGCTGTCATAGGGGCTGATCTGCCGTCTACAGTGGAGGAGAATGGATGGTGGCTACTATTCTGTAAGGAATTGACTGACTCGAGTGGCTAGCCATAGAAGGACAAAGATTGGCCTTTGGGAGCTCCCAAGGGAGAGGTAGTCTCCTAAGGTTTGTGCCTAAGAATCGGGTTAGAGGCTTGGTTTAGCACTCGCATATCAGATTTGAGCTCCACCTTCCTTGTGCTGCTATTCCGACGTCAGGTTAGAGCACCAGCTCCTCGTCTTATCTAATTACGAATCGAAAATCCCTCTTTTGTCTTCTGTGGCATTTGACACCGCTATTGATTCATTTCCTGAAAACCTTCTTGCTAACAAGCCATTGTCTATTGACTCCATCACACCTTTTCTCTGAATCTTCCTTGGAGTTTCGTTGAGCCAACCAAGATCGGATATAGCTAGTTTTCCGGAACCTTCCTTATCCAGTAAATAGTCAAAAAGCCCTAACTCATAAAGCTAGAATACCTCATACTCGGAGTCTACCCTTCTATCAACGAGAAGCCAGGTTGTTTTACTCTCTTTTCAAACCATACCTAATATTAGAAAAAATAGCTTTTTCATAATTTTTAGAAGAGAAAAGCAATTTTTTTTTCTTTTTCCCATTCCTCGCGCACAATGGGGAAAATGTGAGATAGAGGGATGAAATTTGATTTGTGCATGTTGTTGTTTTTTTTTAAGATATTGTTTCATTTTTCTTTTGGTATAATCATTTATTTTGAAAAAAATAAACTTGTTTTTTTTTTTAATTGCTTGGTTCTCACCTTTGGTCCCTTATTATTTCTTAGACTTTTAGTTATATATCTAAATATTTTTATTTTTATTTTTTATTGTATTTTGTTGATTTAAAAAATATAATGTTAATGTTGACTCAATAAAATTAATTAATAATTTTGAAATGAGTGTGTAAAAATCAAATGTGTTGAAAGTAAATTTTTAAATTTTAATTCATTACAAAACAGTTGAAAAAAATATATATTATGTTGATTTTTTTATTTTTTTCTATTTGTTTTAGAATTTTTAGAAAAGTAAGAAAAAAAAGGTTAAAAATGAATAATGACAATACTCTTGAATTTAGACTAGTAAATTAACATAATACTCAAATATGATTGAATACTTGTTGAGGTGTGAATGTAAATTTATCAAATAATATTAAAAATAAATTTACAAATTATTTATTTATTTATTTTAAATATTTTAATTATATTTATTTATTTGAATTAATTTATATTATTTATTGATATTAATGATTCATCAAATTCACCCAATCAAGTGTTATAATTTCCCCAGTTCTCGAGCAAGAAGAAGAAGAAATGAGAGGTTAAGTGCTTGAAATTAAGGCCATATTTGTTTCTTGAAAAGTAGTTTTTAGGAAATCATTTTTCAAACTTTCTTATATTTGTTTGCTATTAGAAAAGGTGATAAATAAAAAACACTTTCTGGTCAATGAGAAACATTTTTCGATTAATGAAAAACACTTTTCGATCAACAAAAAATATTTTTCAGTTAAAGAAAAATTTGACTTGGTTTCTACAAAAATGTTTTCCCTTTCGGCTGTGTTTGTTTTTCGAAAAGTGATTTCTGAAAAACTATTTTTCAAACTTTCATGTATTTGTTTGCCATTAGAAAAGTTAGTCAACGGAAAACACTTTCCAATAAAAAAAAATTAGCTTTATTTTTAGAAAGTGTTTTCCTATAAAATTTGGACAGAAAACACTTTACAGAAGTTGTGAAAAATTTAGAAATGTCATTATTTGCTAATTATATCAAATTTGATCCTCAAACTTTTGATTACTATATATATTTTGTTTTGAATATTTATTTTTTAATTTCAACTCTTAAAATTTATTTTTTATATTAACTTTGGTCCTTATTTATATAATTGCTATTTGCCTTTTCCTTATCATTGTTTTATTAAAAATTTTTATCTATCAAATTTGGTCCTCATTCTTTTGATTGTTATTTATTTTATTTTCAAATAATTTATGAAATGTTAATTATTATTATTTTAATTTCTTCATCTTTAAATTTTTTTTATTTGATTTCTATTATTTTTATTATTATTTATTTTATCTGAGATAATTTAAGAAATTATTTTTTTTTTCAATTTCATTCTCATTCAATTTTTTAATTTGTAAGATTTATTTCTCATTATTTTAATAAACTTGAAAAAAATAAAACATTAATAAGTTATTTTCCAGCTCATTTTTCATAACATAACTAAACATTGGAAAGTGTTTTTCAACTTATTTTCTATTACACTATCAAATATTGAAAAATATTTTCTTAAAATTTATTTTTTTAAAAAAATTATTTTTCAACAAACAAACGAAGTCTAAATAAAATACAAGCTTGAATGGAAGGTTAGTACTCGCTACCAATACAGGAGGAAGAAAAGGAATATTGGGTGAGAAGGGAAGGGAGGACGGTAGAAAAAGATTGTCTTTTGCGTGTGGTTGCCTATCTTGAAAATTAAAATTTTTTAAAATATATATTTTAAGTTCCATGAAATTTAATTATTATCTTTGTTTTTTAAATAAAAACCCAGCAACATTGTGCCATTTTCCCTCTAAAAAAAGTTGTAATTTAAAATATTTTTTTATTAAAAATATATTAAAATAATATTTTTTATTTTAAAAAAATTATTTTTTGATATCAGTATATTAAAATAAATTAAAAACATGAAAAAATAATTTTTAGTAATTTTTTTTAATTTAAATAAATATAGTTTTAACCAAAATCTTAATTAACTCTTAGAAATATTTTGGGCAATTTGAATCCCTTGTAAGAGTATGTTTGTTTTTGCTATAATTGTTGTGGTTACAATTAGAAAAAAGTGATTTTAAGAAAAAACACTTTTTTTATGGTTTGTGTATATATTTTAAGTGTTTCATTAAAAGTGTAGTTTGACTTTATTGTTGTTAAAAACATATTTAGTTAAACTTGTAGTTGTAGTTGTAGTTGCTTTTGTACCTGAAATGATGAAAAAGGAAATATATAAAATAATTCTTTGCGTTGAGGGAAATAAAATATTTGATCCACATAAATACTGGCAAAATAATAAAAGCATGATTTGTTATTACAATTAAACATTATTGCCCCATTAAACTATTTGCAATGTCATCACGAATATAATCCATACACAAAGCCCTTTAGTGTCCAGTTGTTTATGGTTGTGAAATGACATCAGGAAAAGTATATGGAGGAACAAAATCAAGATGGCTATCAAACTTGTTATATGCAACATCTTGGCCCGACATTCGTCGAATATAGTTGTGCAGCACCGTTAATGCGATAATAATTTTAACCTATGATTTATAAGGAAACTCAAGCATGATTTGCAAGATTCTTCATTTTTTCTTCCAAACTCCAAATGTACATTTGATTACACATCGTAATGATGAATGGACCTAGTTGAATAGTTTCTCCCGACTTTGTGATTGTCCTCATCAATGAAATTCTGGAAGATGATATCTCTTCCCTCTATATGGATCCAAGTAACCGTACTCATTTAGATATCCCGAATCAACGAGATAATACTTCCATGTATAAATGTACTAATTGTTTAACATTTACAAAATACTTCATAGAAAAACAAATTTGACTAGTTAAACAACAACCATTTTTTTTTTGAGTGAATACTTTTAGGTGGCTATGATAATTGTATGTTTGTATTTCCAATCGCCTCATAAAATATTCTTGTATTAAGAGCAATACCTTCCCACCTAGCTCAAACAAATATAAATTGTATGTCAAAGCTACATGCTGCCATTATATTTTGTGTTGGTATACATTTTCTACCAATAAATGGTATTTGATTTTCTTATGAAACACAAGCACATACATGTGTACCATCAATTGCTTCAATGCAATTCTACAAAAAAAAAATACTGCCAAAGCAATTTAATTGCACTTAAATATTTGATTGTAACCTTTTCAAATATTTAACTACTTGTAGAAAGTATTGCTTACCTTGAAATAGGGCATGGTATCTTAGATTCATTTCAATTCCCAATGGTGTTATTGTGAATTCTGCATCTACTGATCTTATTAAATCAGCTGCTAGCAAGTAGACAAAACGAAGAACCTCGTTGAAATTTCTGGAAACGGTTTCACCTAAATATTGAAAACGCTCTTGCACTTTCCTATTCGAAACACCTAGAGCTAAAGTGTAAAGAAATATATCTACTTTCTCAATAACACTCATTTGTCTAGACGGTTTCAACTATATATAGTTTCAAACTCAAAAGCCAAACTCTTTAATATGTCTACATTCATTCGAAACATGTTCACACAATGCATCTAATGCCCATTTAAAATTTCAGTCAACCATAGCATGCCAGTGTTGTATGAATTCATACATGGCTCTTTATAAATATAGGTATTGTAATACAAACTTAGTGCTCCAACAGTGCATATAACTAATTTAGTTTGATCACACTTTCTATGCCAAAATAAATCGCCACTGTCATCGTCATCCTATTGATTTAGGTCATCGTCCTAAACCTCACTGTTATATTTCCCATAACCATCACCAAAATTACCTTCAAAACCACTTCTTGAACTTGTACCAACAAACCCATCAGACACATATCAACCAACATTATTCATAACATTTTCATAATGGTCATCAAAAAGCATATTAAACTAATTTGCATCCATATCTACAAACACATCTTAATAGCAATCTTGAACCTACAAAGTACTGGTAAATAATACATGTTCATTGAATAATATGTTTTGATTTTTTGTGTCATTAATGACGGTCTTAACATAAAATATTTATGGTTGATGAAACGCTAAATTTGAACATGTTTAACTTATATGTAACTCATTAAATATTTTCCAACACAACAATAATTGTAATTTTCAACCTGAAACATAATGATAACATAACAGTTTTCACTGCATCATTTGTTTATATTATTTTAAACATTAATGGAGACATTAACTTATATCAACAAAATATTCATTGCAGTAATCCTTAATAATCGAACTTATTTACAACAACATTAATTTTAGTAAAAAACATTTAAATTGAAGTGACCTTAATGAATCACACAAATTTAAATTACAAGTAACGCATTTAATATGTTACAACACAAACTTAAATTGAACCCTCAAAATAGTGTTCATACACATCCAATGCTTGAAATATATGGTGGCAGGCAATTAAGAATTCATGAGAAAAAAAACTAAAGATAAGGGACTGCTATGTAAATAGGAAAAAAACAAAAATGAACTTGCTTTATTAACAATAATAATAGCCCTATCAGATTTACTATCTAAATTTGATAACCAAACATAAAGATAAAGTTGTATTAACTAAAAAACAACCCTAAAACCAACAACTAACCTTCTAAAGTCAATAAACTTGACATTACAATGTAAAAATAGCAACAAAATCTCTTGAAAATAGCCCTCAATACACGTGGGAATGCAAATTACTTTACGGCCAACCAATGAAAATGCTTTGGAATAATAATGCATCTTAAATAGAAACACACACGGCACAAACCAAGATATATTCATTGTCATACCCATTAGGAAACAGTATTTATACCATGACCAACCATTTAACCCATTAACTCCAATTCAATCAACTATTAAAAATTCAAGTGAGGAACAATAATTCAAGGTTGTAGCAACAATTCCAGTCAACTAACATTCAACCGATTAGCTATCATTCAACTCATAAAAAACCCTGAAATCTGTTAAGTTACAATATGAAATTCTAGGCTAAAAAAGCAAACTGAACACAAAGTTTTCCAGCCATTCAAACTAGGTTGTAGAAGTTAAAATGAAACCTACAATTACAGCTTATAAAGGGTACAACAATAGCTATTAGAAACATCTTAAACATAACCAATTAGCTTACAACTACAAATACAAAGGAAGTGCTCAATATATGATACATTACAAGTTAAGAAACCTTAGAAAAAACAGTAAAGGTATAATAATTTGCATCAACCATTTGGCAATTCCACAGTTGCAGCAACACCTCATACACCTAACCTTTTGTGGACTTTTAACTGTGAGAAAACACATAACTATACAACATATTAACAACTCATTGGAATACAAACCAAACATTATAAGTGTGCTAAACATTAAAAAAATACTTGAAATATAAAATGCATGCAATAATGACCAAAATATATGACACATAATAAAATTTAATTGCTATAATATATAACACAAAATAATATATATAACTGTTAGTTTTTCTTATATCAAATGTAAACTTACTTCAAGGTCTGTAGGTTGCCCTTTGATCGAACATTAATTTCAGCCATTGAAATGTTCGGTCCATATCACCAATTGCTGCCCACATTTTCCTCCCATTTCTAACTAAAAAAACTCAATTGCAAAACAATATAACTCACTATCGAACACCACATCCTCAATGGAGTGAAACTCCTTCATCACCTTTTTTATGCCACATCCTTTTTTATCCAAAACACTTCACATACATTCACTCTTGGTAGACACGCTATCAACTAACTTATCTAATTGTGAAAACAAATGTGATCCCCTTTCGGCACCCTTTTTTTTCTCATATTATTGGGAACTTTGTTGCACATATTTTATTTTCCCACCACTACTATTAGGATTGCTTGTGCTGTTGGTAAAATTAACACTAGCCACCATATTATTGACATTAGTAACAAAATTTGGTAGATTATCCTATTCAGAATCTCCACTACCTTTCTAAAGATGAAGGTCCTCATTAACTGTGTTAGTTTGCCTTTGAACTACACCATCTTCATTAGAATTCAAACCCTGTGATGGAGCCCAAGCATACCGACCAGTAACAACATGATATTATATTTACAACACAATGTTGGATCGATAACAGCATGTCTAAACTTTTTTGCTCCGCGTATCTCCTACAACAAAGGGACAATAAAGAAAAAAATGCATAAAAAATGATGTAAAAGCATGGCATGAAACATTTTATTACATCTCTAAACATACTGAAAATAACAGACCTAGTTTTTAGCTTTCCACCATTCGTCAGGAGTTGTAATTGTTCCAAGTTCAACACTCCACCTTACTCCTATTCAGAAATCAACCTTTTTCATATTTTTCAATCTTTTTTAATTTCATCCCATTTATTCTTTAATTGTGTTTTTGTTAATGCATGGCCAGTTTGATCCTTAAAACAATTCATAACATATTTCCATCTAATGTTGTTAAAATGTGTGTTGGGTCGCATACCTTGCTCAATTGCTTTAATATATATGTCACAAAAAGCATGCAACATCTCTCTAGTCCAACAAGTCTTATCTTGTGATTAAGAATCGTCCATATTCTTGGTTAAAATATTTTGTCTAATATACAATTAACAGGTTAATTTCCTACAAGTGATGTAAAGGACATGAAATGCACAGTCTATCTTAATTAATAAATTGCAACCTTAAATACAAAGTGCAAATTAAGAATATAGACTTTACATAACATAACAGTGTAATTGCTAGGCTTATTTTCATTAATGTTTCAACAAGCCATGTTTGCATTACTTAGTATTACAAATATTTCTTTCATTTTCTCTAGCTTTTTTCCTTCTGCCACACATTTAGCCTTTGTTCCATTTCCATGCAGTTTCTACACCACATGTTGTCCTAGACAGGGCAATAAATGATAAGTTCAATTTCATGTGAAGCAACTATCAAAGGCATGTATTGACACCCGAAATATTCCTAAAAAATATTAAATACATTGTATATTTTCTTGACGGGCTTACAACCTAACTCTCTTCCTTCAATTTCCATTATTGATAAATAATAATAATACAACAGGCTATGAAAACTCACGATATTTTTTATTTTTCCTTATTGTTTAATTTCTTAAATGATATAGAAAATAAAAGGTAAATATCATAATTCTCAAACCATTACAGGGTATAATTATTTAGCTAATAGAAACAGAGAATCAAAGGTAATTGTGCAACCAAAATAAAGAAACTAACCTTGAATTTTTTTTTTGTGCAACCGAGATAAAAATTGATAAAATACATATGCTTTAACTTTCAAGAAGGTAGATTTCGATGCTCTCTTTGGTTCTGGCAAGGAAGATACATTAAGAGAAAATTTTGATTAGAGAACACAGTTTGTTTTAGCTTGATTTGTATGTTTTTTAGGTCAAGTGCAAAGAAAATTACCTGGTTCAGTGCATGTCTTCTTCAATCATGAAAGGAGTTCGTCATGGCAGGAGATCGGTGGTAGATGGGCTTCCACACTTGGCTACAAACACTGTCACTATCAATGAGAGAATGGAAGAGTGGGTGTGTTTGCCACACTGAAAGCACGAGGAGGAGCACTGATTTTTTGAGAAAAGGGTAGCTGTGGAGGAAGAGAGCTGAGGGAGGCAAATGTGGAGGTGGGGAGACTACTGTGATGTTGAGCAGGGCTAATTAATTTTTTTGGTAAAAGTTGCAGTGTTTTTTGAAGAGCAACCACGAAAAAAACAATTCTCACTTGCTTTTGCTTAACCTGCATTTTGAACGCAATTTCTATAGGCCCCATGAAATTTGAAAATGCCGGTAGCTATTAGCTAAACAACTTCAAATAATATAACCGCAGGAAACATGGATGCTCCCACGTAACTAAACAGGTTCTAAGTGTTCGCCTTTATATTGTCACAAACAAACAGTTACATTTTCTTTACATGCTAATGATTTAAATTTTGTTTTTTATTTTAAAAAACATTAGTTTTTTTTTAAATTAGTATTTTTAATTTTATATCATTTTAATATATTAATATTAAAAATAACATTTTCAAAATAAAAAATATATTTTTAAATAAAATATATTTTAAAACACAATTACCTCACTGACATTAGGTGACTATCGGAGAACAAAATGAAAAAGAATCAAGTGTAGGGAAGACATGCTAATATATTTTAAAACACATCAGAATGGATATGATAATGTGGAAAACCCAAAAAAGCCTTCTAATATAATTGAATTCTCCTATAATCAAAGGACAGAACCGTTACTGTAATATTTATTTTGGCAGTTTTCAAAAATATAGCTGTAATTATTTTTTAAAATATTTTTAATTAGAAATATATTAAAATAAAATTTTTTTAATTTTTTAAAAATTATTTTTGATATGAAAATATTAAAAAAATTAATTTTAAATAAACATTAAAAATTAAATTTTTTAAAAAATATTATTTAAAAAAAATGGATTTCTTAACTTCCACAATACCATCTACAGCAAAATAATAATAATGATTCACCTCTTAGTTTTTTCTTATAATTGTTAGTTATCTCTATCTTCTGAAAAATTTGATTTTGACCTTCCACTACCGGACGGGCAGGTAAAAAGAAGCCAATTCAATCATTCAGGTGCTAGTCAATGGTAATAGTTTGAGATTAAAAAAATTATTTTTTCATATATTCAAATTTAAATATTATAATTACTCATATAATAATTATTAAAAATTTATATAATTATTAATTTTAAAATTTATAAAATTAATTTATATATAGCCGATTCCCCTCTCCTCCCCGCCCTATTGACCACGGCTCCCTGCTGCTCTTCTTTCTTCCCATAAAACAGACAATGGGAGGTGGCAGCGACCCAAATCATGACGGGTCGGACGAGCAACAGAAACGATCGGAGATCTACACGTACGAGGCACCATGGCACATCTACGCCATGAACTGGAGCGTCCGTCGTGACAAGAAGTACCGTCTCGCCATCGCCAGCTTCCTAGAACAGTACCCAAACAGGGTCGAGATTGTACAGCTGGACGAATCCAATGGCGAGATCCGATCCGACCCGAAACTGTCCTTCGAGCACCCTTTTCCAGCTACCAAAACCATATTCATCCCGGACAAGGAGTGCCAAAAGCCTGACCTCCTCGCGACCTCCAGCGACTTCCTGCGCGTCTGGCGCATAAACGATGAGCAGCCGCGCGTGGAGCTCAAAAGCCTGTTAAATGGCAACAAGAACAGCGAATTTTGCGGGCCTTTGACTTCCTTTGACTGGAACGAAGCAGAGCCAAGGCGAATTGGGACATCCAGCATTGACACGACTTGCACCATCTGGGATATCGAGAGGGAGACTGTTGATACACAGTTAATCGCCCACGACAAGGAGGTATACGACATCGCATGGGGCGGTGTCGGGGTTTTCGCTTCTGTTTCAGCCGACGGGTCGGTTAGGGTTTTCGATTTACGGGATAAGGAGCATTCAACGATAATCTACGAGAGTTCGGAGCCCGACACGCCTTTGGTTAGGCTGGGTTGGAACAAGCAGGATCCGAGGTACATGGCCACGATAATCATGGACAGTGCGAAGGTTGTGGTGTTGGATATTCGCTACCCAACTCTTCCAGTGGTGGAATTGCAGAGGCATCATGCTAGTGTTAATGCCATTGCTTGGGCCCCGCATAGTTCATGCCATATTTGTACCGCTGGGGATGATTCACAGGCGTTAATTTGGGACCTCTCTTCCATGGGTCAGCCTGTTGAGGGTGGATTGGACCCCATTCTTGCTTATACTGCTGGTGCTGAAATCGAGCAGTTGCAGTGGTCGTCTTCCCAGCCTGATTGGGTTGCCATTGCTTTCTCTACCAAGCTGCAGATTCTCAGGGTTTGATTGAATTTGCTAGTTAGGGATTTAATTTTTCCGCGTAGAAGCTTTAATGTGGTTAAAAAAAGAGCTTTTTTTTTTACTGTTGTTTAAAAATCAAACTTTTTAATCTTTTTTTGTGTACTGCTTGTAGTTTGTGTAGCTTAGCCTTGTAGTATTTTTGTGTCTTGCACCTTTGATTTGCTAAAATAGGAAACTGAACTCCTTCATTAATCTAAAGTAACTTGGACTAATAGCTTTAAAGCTGGTTCATGGTTCAACCATCAATTTTAGGATCTCGATAGGAAGATTTGAGAAATTGTTATATTGAAATGCTGTTCTCACCTGAGACTTTTTTAGAGTAGGTACGCATTATGGGCCTCTCTGCATTATAGTTTACATATCCTCCATTATGGTTTTTAGGCCCCTTCCTCTCTGTTCTCTTTCTGTATAAGAGACGAAATTTTGTGGGATACTACCATTATGATTTATTATTGTTATTGAAACTATATGGGAATTGAAGAATTCAAGATTTTCTTTCTTGTGGAAAGATGGATATTGGTTGCCGTTTCCAATGTAGGAATAATTGCTTGAAACATTGTGCAAAGAAGTAATTAAAGATCATAACAAAACATAAACTTGGTTATGCAATAAATTTAGCATTTGACAGTCTTCTGCAATTGGCAGAAGTGCAATTAGGTAATGGATTGGAGGCTTTTCAATGCTGAGCAGCAGCAGTAAGTGTCACCTCCATGCCATCTGTCATCTCACTTGTTTATTGTTTCTCAGCACAAAAGTTTTCTGAAATGTAGATGACATTGTGTATGTGTACATGAACTTGTGCGTTTTAGCTAAAATGAGGCGGTTCTATGGATGGCATAGGAAGAATATTGTTTTGGATCAAGGTGGTGCAGCAAATATTTTGCCAGTTGCACAATAACATTGTGAAAGAACAACCTTGCAGTAGCATCAATAGCGAATTAGATGAGAGAAATAAGGTTTGTTGGATATTTGCACGTTAGTCTAGTAATTTACTGGTAGAAAGGGAGTATACTGTGTTTTTTATGGCAATGGAAGGTTATTTTGGAAAGCGCAAGGACAGGTTTTAGAAAGAGATAAAAAGGTAATTGGGTCACTAAAGTTTGTCGGGTTAAATTGTTTCCCAGGTTACATCTTCTATGGTTTTCGGTTGCTGTTGTGGTCACTGGTTAGAACTTCTCAGGTGTCTTATACGGTGGCAGGAGGAACACTTCAAGACGTGTATGCTGTTGGAAATGTTCCTTAAGAGTCCTGCAATTAATAATCTAGGGTTAAGGGTATCTGGACCTGATTGTGAATTGTTTCTTCCTTCAGTTGACAGTATAAAACTTTGTTACCATCAAACATTATAATCTGTGCCACTTCTGCTATTGCTTTTGGCACTTGTGTGAGTTGTGGATAATCCTACTCTAGATTCTCCGAGGTGTATATTTTCTTTTAGTTTTGTGCCGGCATCTACCAAAGCTCTGTTTCCTGTCATTAATGTAGTGTAGAAAGGTAGTGTATAGATCCGAACCAGAATGCGTGTAGCCATGGCCTGACCTTGCCACACGGATATGAACTGTTTGCCCTCGTTCTTAGTCAAATCTAGGAATAGGTAATCAGAATGTTGGCATATCATATTTTATGGATATGTTTGGGAACTTAGTCTAAAAAAATTTAATTTTTTTAATTAAAATTTAATATGGTTTATATATTTTAGATATTTTAATGTGTTGATGTTAAAAATAATTTTTAAAAAATAAAAAATATTATTGATATGAATTTTGATATAGAAAATTACTTAACACACTTTTGTTGCCTAACACACTTCTAGTTTGGTTTGAATTGCTACTCGTTCTATGTTCTTCTGTTCTGCACAAGCCCCAAGTGCCAGAATTTGTTCCATTAGGCAGATTAGTGGTGGAAAATGACCACCCTCCTTAGTTAGATTTGGTACTAGTATGTTGGTCTGCCTTACATCGTGGGTCATAATAATAAAAAAAAAATAGTAAAATGTTCATAATATATCTTTAAAAGAAAAAAATTTCCATCATGAATTAAATGATAGGTTGAAATGGGATGACCTGTAAAACTTGTAGGAATAATTATGAAAACAATTAAAAAGTTAATTTTAAATTAATTTAATATTAAAAAATAAAATTAAAAAAATCAATATTTAATTAAAAAACAAAACAAAGTAAACTTGAGTTAATTAAGTAAATTTACCGGAGAAGACATGCATATTACCGTATTAAAAAAAATATTTTTCATTTAATTACATGACAATAAAATATATTATAGATTTTTTTAATATAAAATACTTTTTAAAAGTTAAAAATTTATGATAGGTTTAACTTAAATAAAAAACATGTGAAACTCATTCTTTTATATTTGAGTTTAATAAAAAAAAATTGATAATAAATAATGAAATTGTATATATTTTAAATTGAGAGAAAAAAAATATAAAAAAACAAATAACAATTTGGAGATTAAATATGCAAATTGACAAATGGACTCATTTTTGTTCAATGATTTGTTTTATTAAATATATTTAAGTTAAATATAAAACAACAATAATAAAAAAAATCTAGTCATTTGACCTTGGGCATTAAATAAAACAACCCAGGCATGTGATGTGAGCCTCCCATCCTAGCTTGTGTGCATGAGTTTGGTTTGTTTATTTTTATTTTTTAAAAAAGATAGATGATATATTGTTAGTTTTATTTATTTATTAAAAAAAACAATAAATTATCTTCTATTTTTTTTCTAAAATCTAGCAACCAGGGGTTTTCAAAAAAATCAATCATTTAATTTATTTTTTTAATTTTAAATTAATTTTTCAAATTTTTTTCATCTTGAACCACCTAGAAAACACTCTAAACATCTTAATAAATCTATATGTGACCACCACAAGCCTAAAAATTTTTATATTCCTATTATATAAACTACACAAAAAAAATCTTGCTTTTAAGAAACTTGATTCTTTTCTATGTGATTTTTCAAATTAAACCTCTATTAGTGAAATATTATTGAATTTACATAGTCAAATGGTAAATGTGATATCTGAATCTATTTAATTACATAAACTAAAATAATAATAATCATATAATTTTATTTGGTTATCATGATTGTGTTTATTTAACCCAAAACAACTCTAGGTTTCATGAGAACTTTAGAAAACTAAACCGTTTTAAAATCTTTAAAGAAACAATTATATTTTTTACTTATATAAATAATTTTTCAAAAAAAACATGTGATATATCAAGATATAAAAATTATTAAGAGTATATAACTCATCTTTTATCACACTACTATTAACACATTTTCATCATAAGAATATACAAGAAATAATAAATTAAAAATATTATACAACTTAATTTTTCTATTTAAACTTTGATAGTCTTCATTTAAATAAAAAGTATATGAAATTCATAAAAAAAAATTATATAATTACATGTTACTAATACCATCATCTTACTGTTGTTATTATCATGCCATCATAACTTTATTATCACTTGAACTTCTAGCATCATTATATAGCTACAACTAGTATTACAACCATTATCATTAATATTATTATCTTTATCGTTATATCCAACATTACTATTATTATTTTTTCTAGCACTACTTGGTAATCTCAATTGATATATTTTTTTAATCCTATAAAAAGATCATTGAAATATTAATTTATATTTCATTACATCTATATACCCTTTTAATTTAAAAATGCAAAAAGGGTTAAAAACAAGCTTATTTTTATATCTAAATCAATGAACTACCGTTTTTTCTCTTTTTTCTTTTTTAAATATATTTAGTTAAAATTTCTACATACAAAATAAAAGAAAGAAATGTCATTTTAGTTTCTATAAAATCAAAATTTAAAATGGGCCAATATAAAAAATAAAATCATTTATCTAACTAAATAATTTTTTTTATAGATAAATAAATAGTAAAAAGTAGCACAATACTGATCGATATCTCAGTGGTGATGGCATTCTTATACTTATAGCTAGGTCATCCACCAATCCCAATAGCACGAGAAAAAAGCCACAGGCGAGTTCGCTCGATAATGGCCGTTCTGTAAATCATACAAGAGAAGAAGGAACTGACAATGCTGGCCATTAAAAGCGGCAGATGATAACATGGCTGTAATTCATTTGGGAAGATAGCAATGGCTGAAAAAGATCATGCCAAGCCAAACAAGCACAGGCCATTCATCCCTGTCCCTTCCACGCTATCCAAAATTCTTTCCCCATAATGAATATTCTATTGCAAGTGCCAAAACGACCTCGTTTGAAGAAGGCAAGAGCTAGCTAGTTTGGCCCACTTACAAGAAATCAAAGGTGGAGGCCCAAAGATTGAAAACCAGATGCTGTAGAGAGTCTCAAGACTCCACAGTCTACACACGATTGTGCAATTCTACATGATTGGAAAATGGAATGGTAGAGATTTGGAGACACAAACGCAAAGCATAACCACAGCCATACATTGGATGAGAGGCTATCCATAATCTAATCCTCTCTTATTTTTTCTCCAGTCTGTCTTCTCTCAAACCACCCTTCTCTACTAGTAGTGCTGCTATACTCAACACAAGCACTACTACTAATTGAAAGAGAATTTCTGCTTTTGTCAGTGTGTTTATTCCTACCATAATGGCCTCGGCTACCTTTTCTGTAGCCAAACCATCTCTTCAGGTCCAATGCTCGCAACTCTTATGCTTCTTTACACTCTAAGCTTTATTAACCTGTTCTTGTACCTGGTGTGTTTTTGGTTTCCGGTTTATGTTAAAGTTTCTTAATTTATTTGGTTATGATACAGGCAAGTGGCAAGGGATTTACAGATTTCTCAGGCCTCCGCAGTTCATCAGCTTTCCTTCCCTTTACGAAAAAGACATCAGATGACTTTGTTTCTGTCGTTGCTTTCCAGACCTCTGCAGTAAGCTTCGTTACATGAATTTCCCATTTGTAGTCGTAGTATTAGTAGCGGACGTAGACAAATAAACACATGACAGGCTATCAATCATTAACCAAGCATTGTAGTTTAATCACAACAGTTTATTCATACTGTAGGAAATATTGTAATAGACATGAACTATCACATAAGAAACATGTCTGGCTGCATTAAAAGCTGGATGTACCGGGAAACTACATGAAATAGGCCTAATATATATGACGGATCCTTTCTGACAAAATATCGGAAGAATGGAAATCTTTAAACGTGTAAGAAAGAAGAGAAGGGTCACTTTGAAGTTAAACATTAAAAAAAGAAAAAGAAAAAAAAGCAAAGGTCAGTAGCTAAGGTTCTTGGATCTTGGTAATTCAATAGTCTGACATGCAGACTGAAGTTTGCTATGCAAGTTCAGATATTAGAATTTTTTAATTTTCATCCAAAATGTAGGTGGTATATCTTTAGCAATAATTTGCTAACAGTTAATTATATATATATATAGGTCTAGTGTTCTAAATGTGGTGGGAAAGAAACTTATGCTACACATTCCAGTTAACTGCTATTCATTGATTTTGTTTTTTTTCTAACTTATTCTGATGTGACTGTGAAGATTGGAAACAGCAGTGGAGGATACAGAAAAAGTGCCGCAGAGGCAAAGATAAAAGTGGCCATAAACGGGTTCGGCAGGATCGGCAGGAACTTCTTGAGGTGCTGGCATGGACGCAAGGATTCCCCTCTTGACGTCATTGCCATCAACGACACTGGTGGTGTTAAGCAGGCCTCCCACCTTCTCAAGTATGACTCCACCCTTGGCATCTTCGATGCTGACGTTAAGCCTGTTGGTGACAATGCCATCTCTGTTGATGGCAAGGTCATCAAGGTCGTTTCTAGCCGCAACCCTCTCGACCTTCCCTGGAAGTAAGTGTCTCTTTCGCTTTTGTTGTCTTCTCCAATGAAGACTTGAATTACACATGATGTTCACATATTAGATAGTTGATCGTATGAAATACGTGTGCTAATGATGGGCTGGCCAATTCATTTGATGTTATAGGGACATGGAGGTCGACCTGGTGATAGAAGGTACGGGGGTTTTCGTCGACAGGGAAGGTGCAGGGAAGCACATTACGGCAGGGGCCAAGAAGGTGCTCATCACAGCCCCTGGAAAGGGTGATATACCAACCTACGTTGTTGGAGTCAATGCTGACGCCTACAACCCTGATGAACCTATCATCAGCAATGCTTCTTGCACCACTAACTGCCTTGCTCCCTTCGTCAAGGTCCTAGACCAGAAGTTTGGTAATTAAATCTATTGACACTTTCCCTTTCCTCATTAATTCTCTGCCTCTTTGCTACTTTCCTGTCAATCGAAAAGCTCTAGCGTTCCATGTATGTTAAGAGCTGCAAACTTTGAATCCTGAGCTTTTGAGCAAACACAACTTCGCAGTTGTAATTGAGAGCTAGTAGGCAATATGTAGCAGCTGAAAAGAAGAACAGTAACCGACACAGCAAACCTTGGAATAAATTTGGTTGCGCATTTCTAGTAATTAACGAAACAAAAATGCCTTAATAACATCGAAATTGATGACAACCTGTGACAGGCATCATCAAGGGCACCATGACTACCACTCACTCATACACTGGAGATCAGAGACTGCTTGATGCTAGTCACCGTGATCTCAGACGTGCAAGAGCTGCAGCTCTTAACATTGTTCCAACATCAACCGGTGCAGCAAAGGCAGTGGCCCTCGTCCTTCCCACTCTTAAGGGTAAACTTAACGGCATTGCCCTGCGTGTTCCCACCCCAAATGTCTCGGTGGTCGACCTTGTTGTCCAGGTCTCCAAGAAGACCTTCGCTGAAGAGGTGAATGAAGGTTTTAGAGAGAGTGCTGAGAAGGAGCTCAAGGGTATCCTATCAGTCTGTGATGAGCCACTTGTTTCAGTTGACTTCAGGTGCAGCGATGTCTCCTCAACAGTCGATTCATCACTAACAATGGTGATGGGAGACGACATGGTTAAGGTGATTGCCTGGTATGATAACGAGTGGGGTTACTCCCAAAGGGTCGTGGATTTGGCTGACATTGTTGCCAATCAATGGAAGTAGACGTAATGTGATTTCTGATTTTTGTATAATTAATTATTACTATATATATATATATAAATATCATTGTGGAACCATTTTCTCCTTGCGGTTAAGCATCAATAAGAATCTCGTTTTGAACATGGAAGCCACATGCATCCTGGATTCCTCATTTCCATTATTATTCATGGTGGATTAATAATGTTAATCTTTCTTGTTGATGTTCGTAGGTATTAATGTTTGTAGTAGTAGCTGGACAATATTAGTTGCACCTGAAGTCTCAATTTTCCAGTAGATTAGAAATAAAAACCTTTCACCGCTCTCATACAAGTTTTAAAGAAATTTGAGGCTTGGGAAAGAGAAATCCTCATCTCTTGTGAAGGGATGAAATCCCTCCGTTTACACGTATTGAACATGCAAAAGAGGAAACTAAAAAACAATAACCAGCATCTAGAAGTCCTCAATGTATCTGTAATTATAAGCACACAAATTTTAGAGAATTTTTCAGCCCTTATAATGACGTAGAAGGTTGTTGTTGTTGTTAATGATGATGAAAAATTCCCTCCTAAATATATAGGTCTAATTAAGTGGAAATTTTTAAAATTGTTTTATTAACAAAAAAAACTATACAAAAAAAAAGAATTTTGATTGTACTCCTAGTGAAGCATTATTTATAGAATAGTGCTTTTTGTTTTTTTGTTGTTGTTTCAATCAATGTTTTTTTTAATTTTATTATTTAATATTATATTTTTTTTTGAATTATCTCACTTTTATAACACAAATCATGAGTTTGATAAGTTAACCTAGTTGACTCAAGTTTTTTTCTTATTTTTTTAAATTTTATTATTTAAAATTGAATTAATTGAGAATTAGGTTGTGTGATTATTTTATTTTCTTTCCAATAGGTTATTTTAAACTCAGAACTTGAGAATAATGCTTAACGAGTTAACCCAAATTAACTTAAATAGTTTTTTGTTTTTTTTTAATTGATATATTTTTTAATTTTATCATTTAATATTGAGTTGGTTGAGAGTTGAACATCATAATTTGTCTTGATTTGCTTTATATGGAGGAATATTATCTCATGATTAGGGTTGTGAGTTTTGATATTTTAATCCCTATTAGATCATGTTGTTTTTTTTTATAATTTTCTTTCTAAGAGGTTATTTCGATCTCATGATTAGAGTGGTGAGTCCTTCAACATCTTAATTTGTTTGATTTTTTTGTATTGTCCTTGTCTTATGACTCGGGTAATGTTGACAAGTTAACCCATTTGACTTAATTTTTTTAATTGATTTTTTTTCAATTTAATGATTTAATGTTGTGTTTGATTGAGAATTAAGCTTCATGATTTATTTTTGTTTGCTTTTCATGAGGTTATCTTGATCTTATAACTCACGAATATTGTTTTTTAATTGATTTTATTAATTTATTCCTTCAACATTGAGTTAATTGGAAATTAGATTTTATAATTTATTTTGATTTGTTTTCCATAGGGTTATTATAATCTCATGACTTGGGTTACAAATTTAAAATGTTAACTTGAATTGACTGAAGTCAATCTAATATGTTGTTATCCTAATATGAAGAAAAAAAATGTCATCTTGAAAATCATTTTGAGTCAAACTATGTTCTTATAGGTCATCTAAGTTGTTTTCGGACTAGCAAAGTCAACCCAGTCATATCCAATCAATCCCTATACGGTTTTACTTTTTTCCACTCAAAAAAACATTAGTAATATTTGAACATTTTTTTAACATTTAAGAAAACTTTGACCCAACCCGCAGTGTAGTATAGGTCAATGATTTAGTTAGAAACTAAATGTAGAGGTTATATATAAAATAATTAAAGCCTATAACACATTTAAATTTTTATTAAGAATTTGATAAGAACCTTTACAACCTAAAAGAAATATTGCTTAATAAAAAAAAATATAGACTATGTTTCTATTTATGTTTCGGCTAACATTAAGGAAAAGAGAAACTTTAAAGGGTTTTATAATGTATAATGATGTGTTTAAAAAAGGTTTGAAATGTGTATTGATGCAACATGAAGGAGTAATTACTTATATATCAAGACAACTAAAGTTGCATGAAGTGAATTACCAGTGCATAACTTGAAACTTGTAGCTGTAGTATTTGCTCTCCGATTAGGGAGATATTATTTGTATATGTCCAAATTTCAGATTTTTATTGATCACAAGAGTTTGAAGTATTAAATGTCACAAAAAGAGTTAAAAATATGGCAATGAAGTTGGGTATAATTAATAAAAGATTATGCTATAGATTACTATTTAGGAAAAGTTAATATAATTATTGATGCCTTAACTAAAAAATAAAATAAAATAGTTATTAATATAGAAGTTCAATGATAAAGGGATCTAGTATAATTAAAGAAGATGAATTTATGGTAAAGTATAGGGTTAAATGAATCCTTATTAGCAGATATTAAAGTCTAATAAGTGTTATGAGATAAAGTATTAGAGACTTAATAGTTAGATAAGGAAGTGAAGAAAATTAAGGAAAAGATGAATAAAGGGGTTGAAATGAATTTTCAAGTATTAAATGATAGGTTGTTAGCAATGGACAGACAAATCTATTTGCTAGAAGACAAGACACTTAAAGAAGAGGTGTTGAGATAGGCCCATGAATCCATATTTGCAACCCAACCAGGAGGTACCAAGATGTACAAATGGTATCCATATCGGATAACCAAGATTTAATGATGTGATTATCTTTGACTAATGATATGTTCAATTGATAATGTATCAATTACACATACATTTAAGTATCATTGAATAAGATTAGTATTGATTGACAATAATAATGATATCTTTTTTTATATGTAGTTAAAGATATGTTAAGGAAGAATAATAGCATATCAATTACACTTACATTTAAGTTATAAGAACCATAGACTAGAACATAGTTCGAACAGTATAATCTTCGTGGAAGGATGTCTAATGTACTAGTGTTTCTGATTGTGCATCAAAAGTTTCATTAAGTCTTTTATTTTATATATGTATTTATTTTTTTATTTGGTTGTTTTTATAATAATTGATATGTTTTTTAGTAATGAAGTTTGTTTTAATGTTTCAATAGGTTTTTGAAGTTTAAATGAATTAATTCAGAAGATTCAACGTCGGAAATCAGAACAAAAAATTAAAGAGACATTTAGTTGAAGATTGAAGCAATCTTGGTTGAAATAAGTGCTCCAAATTTGTCCCAAAAATCAATTCTATTCCAATTCTAGAAAAGAATATCATATAATCTATTTCAAGCCCAAACTTGCCTTATGTTGTCTGCAAACTTCAACCATTAAACACTCAAAATTTCAATGTCAATCTTAGCCCAAATAATAAGTACATTTGTATACTTATTTGATGTTCAAATTCAGCCCAAAAATCAGCCCCAAATCAGCCCTAAATCAACCCCAAATCAACCTTCAAATCAGCCCAAACACAATCCATAACTTTACATGTCCACACAACAAATAACAAATGATTTATTTTGGGTAATCCATTAATCCAAGAAGGTAAGCACATGGATGGAAATCTAGAGGGGATAGTTTTACATTATTTTAGGTTAAAAAGAATAAGGAGACAACTCATAATTGAGGAAGAAAAACGTGCACCAAAGTGGTTGCAAAGCTGTCCTGATTTGATTTTTCAGAACACCTTTCGGTGTTTTACCCATAACGTTTGACTCAGGTGTCCAAATGAGCTGTTCTTTAATGATTTGGAAAGGTGACAGAATTTCCTATAAATATGTCTCTAATAGACATCTTGAGAAAAAGCTTAAAAGAGGGTCGAATTGCTGTACAAAGTTAGAGTTAGATTTGTGTCCGAATTTTTGCTGAAATTGTGTTGTGTTCTTCTTTATAGATTTCGGTTCTTTAGCTTGTAAAACTTATTATTTCAATTTGATTCAAGTTATTTCATGTTTATTGAAGTGTTCTTATATATAATCATGATTGACTAATCTCTTTCTTGGATCCAAATCAAGGATGATGGTGGTTGAGGTGAGTTCTTTAAGATATGAATGAATCTTAATGTTTATCTTTTTATTTTCTTCATGAATGATTTATCATTGCAAAGAAACTTTAGAAACCATTTAGGTAATGTTATAATCTTGAATTTTTATGCACAAACTTTAGTTTTGGTATAGAGATTGCTTGATTCAATGTCTTACTTAATATGAAAATACTTGTTCATTCTTAAGTAATAATCAATCTTCATCCTTTTAAACTTCATTGTAATATCTTCCAATCTAATATCACCATCGTTGATATTAGGTTGAGTTATCTTATATATCTTGAAAGAATTACCAATACAGCACCATTAAAATTGATTTGGACCAAGACTTACTTTTTCTTGTCATTTAAAATCTATTTACACTTTTTCATCTTTGAAAACAAATCCATCAATTATTTCCAACCAAGTTATTGTTAATTTAATTTCTCTTGAGTTGTTTTTTTTGTTACCTAGCTTAATTTCCAGATCTAGCTCTCTGTGGATATGACCTCGATCTTATCGAGTTAATTGCTACATCGCACACTCGTGCACTTGCGAGTTAAAACAAGCCGATCATAAAAAGCGGTTAAGCAATTTTGGCGCCGTTGCCGGGGAGCTAGCAAGCAAAGGTAACAAATTTAGATTTGATTATTGAAAAACTAAAAAAAATCATATAAAAAAATCAATTGGCTGGTTTTACCGCCTAAAAAAAATAAATTTGACCTTAACGTTTCGGATATTAGACTGTGGACTGGACTATTAATTGTTGGATTTTGGTTGGTTCAACCATTTTTCTTTTATTGTTTATTCTTATTAGTTTCTAATATTTTTCTTGTTTATTTCAATTTATTTTGTTGATATTGTTTATATTTATTGTCTAAAGTGCTTGGCCGGTATTATCGCCTTTTATTCAAGCTTGTTATAATTATCTTTTAATGTTTATTGTTGTTATTTTTCTTATATTTATTGTCTAAAGTGCTTGGTCGGTATTACCGCCTTTTATTTATTTCAGTTTATTTTGTTGTTTTGTTATGATTATTGTTCTTATAGTTATTGTCTAAAGTGCTTGGCCGGTATTACCGCCTTTTTTATTCAAGCTTGTTATAATTATCTTTTAATGTTTATTGTTGTTAATAGTGCTTATTAGTTGGAGAGTGAATTTCTTAATTTGTTGTATTTTTTATTTTTGAGTTATTACTTTTATTTGCAATTTTTTTTTCTTTCCTTTCCTTTCATATTCATATAATTGTTATATTATTATTATTATTTTATCATGGCTAATGTTGAAGATGTAGAGGGTGAAGGGAGTGTTCAAGGTAATGGACCTCCACAATTCAATGATCAACCTAATTTTCAAACTCTTAGAGAGTATCTTCACCCTGCTAGACAAAGTACACCTTCGTGTATTATCCTACCTCTTAACCAACAAGCCTTTAATTTGAAACCGGGCATGATTCAACTTCTTCCTACATTTCATGGTATGGATTCTGAAAATCCATACATACACATTAAAGACTTTGAAGAGGTATGTAATACTTTTATTGATAGAACATGCACCGAGAAAACCATTTGGCTTAAATTGTTCCCATTCTCTCTAAAGGATAAAGCCAAGCTTTGGCTAAACTCCTTGTGCCCTAGGTCTATAGGTACATGGAGAGAAATGCAAGCTGAATTTTTAAAAAAATACTTCCCCACTCATAGGACAGCAGCCTTATAACGTCAAATGATGAATTTTTCTTGTAGTCCAAATGAGTTATTTCACCAAGCTTGGGAAAGGTTCAAAGACTTGTTAAATGCATGCCCTCACCATGGTTTTGAGATGTGGAGGTTAGTGAGTTTCTTCTATGACTCTCTTACCGTAGATTTTAAAAAGCTAGTGTCAACCATGTGTAATGGTGAGTTTTATGACTAAGAACCAAGTGAGGCCTTTGATTTTTTTGATCAATTGGCTGAAAACACAAAGCAATAGGAGACTTCTCTCCCAGTTCATGTTGAGTCTAGAAACACCATTTCTCATTCAAGTGGAAAGTTTCAATTGAAAGAGACTGATGACCTCAATGCTAGATTAGCCTCATTGGCTAGGAAAGTAGAGTCTCTTGAGATTAAAAAAGTGCATGTCATGAGTGAACAACAAGAGGAAAGTTGTGTTGTTTGTGAGAGCAAAGGGCATAGAACAACTGAGTGTCCTACCATTCCAGCCTTTAAGGAAGTGCTATATGGCCAAACTTCTGATTCAAGTAATGTTAGAAAGCCATTTCTAAACCAAGTAGGTAATCCCTACTTTGAGACCTATAATACTGGATGGAGGAACCACCTAAATTTTGGATGGAGAAATGAGAGCTCTTCAGTACCTCAAACATTTCAACTTCCACCCCAACCATTTCATGCTCCCACATATAACACATATCAACCACCTCATAAAAGATCCTTAGAGGATACTCTTCAACAATTCATGCAAACGTAAGGAGGAATCAACAACCAAGCTTACAAATTCCAAGACCAGACCAATCCTAGAGGTCAAGTACACATGAGTGAATCCTCATCAAGTGAACCTTCAAACCATGAACAAGTCCAAGCCATCACTACCCTTAGAAGTGGAAAGATTATTGACAAAGGTATAGGTTTTAGGATTCTTAAAGGTATTGTGGAGGAGAAATCTAAGGAAAGTGAAGAGGGAATCAAAACAAAAGTGACAAATGAGAGTTTGAGTGACAAAGAAGGTGAGCTAAATGAGAAAGAGATGAGTGAGAAAAGAGATGATTCAAGAAAAATTGAAGTCAAAGTGAGTGATTTAGAATTTGTTCCTAGAGCACCATTTCCACAAAGGTTAGGGAAACCTAAACAAGATCTTATGAACTCAAAAATCTATGAATTGTTCAAACAAGTGAAAGTCAATATTCCATTCCTTGATGCAATTAAACAAGTTCCATCTTATGCAAAGTTTCTTAAGGATTTATGCACAGTCAAAAGGAGATTGAATGTGAAAGAAAGAGCCTTTCTAACTGAACATGCTAGTGCCATCATCCAGTTTAAGACCCCTCATAAATACAAAGATCCTGGTTGTCCTACCATTTCATGCATTATTGGAAGTCATAAGATAGATCAAGCTTTGTTGGATTTAGGAGCAAGTGTGAATTTAATACGCTATACTGTTTATGAACAATTAGGTTTAGGAGAAATCAAGCCCACTCGAATTACCCTTCAATTAGCTGATAGGTCAATCAAGATTCCCAGGGGTATTGTTGAGGATGTGTTGGTCTAAGTAGATAAATTCTACTTTCCTGTTGATTTTGTAGTGTTAGACACCGCACCAATTCAAGGTTCTAATGCTCCCATCCCAGTCATCTTAAGGAGACCTTTCCTAGCTACATCCAATGCCTTAATTAACTGTAGAAATGGGGTGATGAAATTGTCTTTTGGGAATATGATTGTGGAGATAAACATATTCAATGTCTCTAAACAAATTGGGGAACATGAGGACATTAGAGAGGTAGATTTGATCCAAACAGTTTGTCAAAAACACTTTGAGAGAATGTGGATCAAGGATCCATTGGAGAGAACTTTAATTCATGATGAAAGATTTTGTTCTGTGGAATGTGTTGATGAGGAAGTAAAAGAACTTGAGACTTATCTAGATCCAATACCTATTATGTCAATAGGTTAATGGACCCCATCATTTGAGCCTTTGATTTCACCCCAAGTGAAAGTTGAGGCATCTCTTGTCCAGCCTTATAAACCAGAAAGGAAGCCTTTACCAAGTGATCTTAAGTATGCATTTCTAGGGGAAGATGAATCATATCCTATTATGATCTCATCAAAACTTAGCATAGAGCAAGAACAAAAACTTTTGAGAGTGGTGAGAAAACACAAGAAAGCAATTGGGTACAAAATTACTGACTTGAAAGGAATTGGCCCTCTTTTATGTGCACATAAAATCTATCTTGAAGAAGAGGTTAAATCTGTAAGGCAAATGCAAAGACGATTGAACCCAAACATGAAGGAAGTAGTGAGAGGTGAAGTGCTTAAGCTACTTGATGCAGGTATCATTTACCCTATTGCAAACTCAAAATGGGTTAGTCCAACCCAAGTTGTCCCTAAAAAAGCTGACGTCACGGTAGTGAAGAATGAAAATAATGAGTTGGTACCAATTAGAATGCAAATTGGATGGCGTATGTGCATTGATTATCGTAAATTGAACATGGTGACTAGGAAGGATCATTTTCCGCTTCCATTTTTAGACCAAGTGCTTGAAAGAGTAGCTGGAAGAGCTTTCTATTGTTTTCTTGATGGGTACTTAGGTTACAACCAAATTGAGATTTCTTTAGAAGACCAAGAAAAAACCACTTTCACTTGTCCTTTTGGTACCTATGCTTATAGAAGAATGCCTTTTGGTTTGTGTAATGCACCAGCCACTTTTCAAAGGTGTATGATGAGTATCTTTAGTGACATGGTGAAAACTTTTTTGGAAGTTTTCATGGATGATTTTTCAGTTTATGGGGATTCTTATGAGTTGTGTCTAATGCATTTAGAAAAATTCCTTGAAAGATGTGAAGAGAGCAATCTTGTACTCAATTAGGAGAAGTGTCATTTTATGGTGACACATGACATTGTCTTAGGTCACATTGTCTCTTCAAAAGGAATAGAGGTAGATAAGTCAAAGGTGGAAACCATTAAAAAATTACCTACCCCTAGGACTGTGAAAGATGTGAGATCCTTTTTAGGACATGCTGGTTTTTATCGGAGATTCATTCATTCTTTTAGTACCATTGCCAAACCATTGTGTAACTTGTTGTCACAAGATGTCCAATTTGATTGGACATCAAAATGTCAAGAAGCTTTTGAAAAGCTTAAAGGGTTGTTGACAACTGCACCAATCATGCAAGCTCTTGATTGGTCTTTACCATTTGAACTGATGTGTGATGCTAGTGATTTTGCGGTTGGGGCTGTTTTAGGGCTAAGAAAAGACAAGAAACCTCATGTCATATATTATACTAGCAAGACTTTGAATGATGCTCAATTGAATTACACTACAACTGAAAAAGAACTCTTGTTATTGTTTTCACTGATCATGCAGCATTGAAATATTTGCTCACAAAACAAGATGCCAAACCACGTTTGATTCGATGGATCCTCCTACTCCAAGAGTTTAACCTTGAAATTCGAGATAAAAAGGGAGTAGAGAATGTAGTGGCTGATCATTTGTCTCGTCTTTCAAGCTATGAGACAATAATTGATGAATCTCCAATAAATGAACTCTTTGCTGATGAAAATTTATTTTGTGCAGGTACTGTCTCCTACATTGGTTCTCCATGGTATGCTGACATAACAAATTACTTCGCCACAAGTCAGATTCCTTCTCATTGGTCTAAACTTGACAAAGAAAAATTCTTGCGTAATGTGCGCACCTTTTTTTGGGATGACCCCTACCTATTTAAATACTGTTGAATCAATATGTACAAAGAATCAATCATATCTTCAAACTATCGATTTATCGTGCAACCAACATAATTGATTCATACAAAAACTCAACTTGTAATCTTCCCTTCTCACCAACACAAACAAGGTAGCAAACTAGAGAAATATCTATTTATATATATATATATATATAACTCATAAGAATAC
>SRLM01000493.1:14910-42653 GCA_015708895.1 Populus ilicifolia | reverse complement strand
ACACAAACCAAAAGGCATTCTTCTATAAGCATAGGTACCAAAAGGACAAGTGAAAGTGGTTTTTTCTTGGTCTTCTAAAGAAATCTCAATTTGGTTGTAACCTAAGTACCCATCAAGAAAACAATAGAAAGCTCTTCCAGCTACTCTTTCAAGCACTTGGTCTAAAAAAGGAAGCGGAAAATGATCCTTCCTAGTCACCATGTTCAATTTACGATAATCAATGCACATACGCCATCCAGTTTGGATTCTAGTTGGTACCAGCTCATTATTTTCATTCTTCACTACCGTGACTTTAGATTTTTTAGGGACAACTTGGGTTGGACTAACCCATTTTGAGTTTGCAATAGGGTAAATGATACCTGCATCAAGTAGCTTAAGCACTTCACCTCTCACTTCTTCCTTCATGTTTGGGTTCAATCGTCTTTGCATTTGCCTCACACATTTAGCCTCTTCTTTAAAATTGCTTGACCGCTTTTTATGATCGGCTTATTTTAACTCGCAAGCGCACAAGTTAATAATGCATGTTAATAATGGATATAATTGTAATCCAAGAAGTAACATGATGTAAGGTCATAAGATGATGTGAAATGAAACCTTGAAGATAAAATTAATAGGAATATAATAACAAGGACCTATCTATTTAAATTGTTAATATATGTGTGTGTTATTCAATTATACTACAAGATATTTTTTTATGCTTGCATTGAATTTAATTTGTAACATGAACATCTTATAGCCATGGTGCTTAGAAACTTCATCTTAAGTATTTTAGGATAAATCATGTAATAGTATGATTAGATGATATGTATTTTGTGCAACTATATAATAGCTATGAATTGTTAATCGATATTTTTATAAAAACTTATGATGATGACTTTCAAAATTATGAATATGAATTATGTTATGTATGAATATTTAATGTTATAAATGTAATAATTATATACTTTCTTTTATAATGCTATCAGATATTATATGTATGTGTGATGTAGTACATCATTTAATGATGTCTAATTGTTGAAATTATAAATGATATCATGCAATGCATTAATGGAACATGATGATATAAAAAACAAACACCTTATTTTCTACTCGTTATGAATAAACAACGTTCATGAATTGGTAAATTTTATAGGTCATTACAAAAACCTATTCTAAAACCATTTCATGTTAACTAAAAGGCTAAGCTTTAATTAATACATGTTTGAATCCATCAAAAACCCTAGAAAATTCATTTTTTATTAAAAGGCTAAGCTTTAATCAATATATGTTTGAATTAATAAAAAAAACCTAGCAAAATTCTATAAATACCCCTTGAAAAATCATAGCAAAAAGAAGGAAAAAATAGAGAGAAGATTGAAAAAGAAACTCTAAGTGTGCATGTTTAAAAGCCTAGCACAAAGATTTTTTAAGTTTTGAAAAGACAACAAACTTGTGGAAGTAAGACTTGACAAGAAAAAACAAAGAGGGTAGTAGCTACTATAGGAGCTTGAAAGCTGATACAATCAAAAGATTGATATCTTCTCTCAAATATAAAAGCGTCAAAATAATAAATAACCCAGTAAGACCGGGATCAAATCACAGGGAGGTTAACTATATAAATTAATAATAATAATGACGATGACGACTTTGAGATGTAAGATTAATGTGAAGATTAAATAATGATAAAAATAGTTGTCAACGTTATAGAATTCACTAATGGTATTTCAAATAAGTATAATATAAACTCCTTCTATTACTCAATTGGAAACCACACATAAAGGAGCTTCCAATAAGATGATTTATCATTAATAGCTCATTATAAATTATTAACATAATTATATTAATTATCTTATTTAAGTAACATAAAAATTTTAAATATTGTTAGGAATTTATGATGCTAATTTATGTTAATAATAAATCAAGTTCCTTTTATAACACAAGTGTAGGTTATACCATACGATTGACTATGAAAGTGCCAAACATTTATTATACAAAGTGTTATACAACACAAATTTAAATTAATTATTTAACAAATAAGGTATTAAGAATTAATAAGATAAAAATGATAAGACATGTTAATAGCAAGTTGTTTATGATATAATCATTAAAGTCCATATTGAGTTTATATTATACTTATCCTAACACCATTAGTGAAACCTTTTCATCATGACATAATAAACTTTGCTAAACATAATGAAAAAGAGAAACATAAATAAACAAGAGGAGAACATAATTATGTAAGTATAGTAAAGAAAATAAAAGGTATAAATAAGAGATTAATGAAAGCAAAACTTAAAGATTACAAAAATATAAAGAAAAAGAGCAATAATATAATATTGATTTGAAAACCAAGATGCCTAAATGCATGGTAAATGCCTCCTTTTATAGGTTAAAATTCAAAACTATTGATTTGATGACTAATTGTTGAGAGAGTGGCTACATCTTAATTTGGTGACAATCCTTATCTTTTTGTCTAAACAAAACATCATTACTAACATTAAAATTTGAATAGATAATCTTCATGAAAGTTCTAGAAAATTATGTCAATTTTTCAACAAAATAAGAATAAGGTCATATGGCCTTTTAGAACTCAATATATAGGCTAAACAATGTATAGTGTCTAGGTTGTAGGATAAATTTTAACTTTTTTGTTGTTACTACAATTTAAACTCGAAAATACCACTTTTAAATCTTGGACTCTATGAAAGTTTTAGACTTATGTCTTAGCTTTCCATATATATAAACCAAATCTAAATCCAACTTCTATAGCTCTAGATATGATCCAATAACCAAATGATGTTTCAGTTTGGACTAAACTAACATATCTTTTTTAAGCTTAGACGTCTATTTGTCATCTTAATTTCAGTAGTTGAACTCATCAATCAATCCTTTGATTTATATGATAGACATATATTTAAGATGAACATTTACCATAAATTAAAGGTATCTTATATTATTAGATATTTTATTATAAAATATGCTCTAATTAAAGAGTTATTGATATTTCAAGTGTAAAATAATAATATAAAACCTTAATAAAAATATAATTTTAAGTACTAATAAAAAGTATTACTTTCTAATCTAAAAGTGGAGTCCGTGTGGCATGTTTTAGTGGTTTATGTATTGTTATCTAGTATGTATTTATATTTGCAAACATGGAGATGGAGTTTTGAATGCTTGACAAGTAGTGTTGTGCTTTCCCTTTTTGTTACTATAATAGTTTGATTGTGTTTTTTAAAGCATTTTTTTAGATGTTTTGGATGTTTTAGGTTTAGTAAAAGTTTTCTATTTAATTGCTTTTTTTTGATAAAATAGTTTTGTTTTAGTTTAACCTAAGCAATGCATGTTGAAGCAATCATTTTTATCCTAAATTTGCTATGTCTGCTTATGATCAAAATGAGCTTAGAAAACCAATTTTAAATCTATACTGCATAGGCATATAGGCTGTTTCAAGTTGATAGTTTTTAGATTTGGTATCTTGTGTATGATTTTAATGATTTGAAGTTATTTATTAGTTATTTTCATTAAAAAAATGCTTGATTATGGTAATGTGGTTCGTTGGAACATAGAAAACATGTTTTAAGGTATAAAAGATCATATTCTAGGTTTTTATTTCTAGGTTTGCTTGGCAATGTTCTATGTGTTTTCGAGAAGAATATTACCTTAGCCCTATGATTTGGACCGATTTTCGCTCAAATCTTTGCACAAAATCTTTCGAGCAACTTAATTAGTCAATAATCTAGGGTTTATTTGCATCAATTAACATTTTTTTTTAGTAGATTTTAATCTTAGGGTTTTTGTTTTAAACTAAAACTCATTTTGACTAAATCATGGTGTTTGAGTGATAATTAAATTGTATGAATACTAGATTATTGATCTTTATATGATTTTCAACATGCTTGAGTGTTTGGTTTATCTATATCTAATCTGATTTGAAATACATGTTTTTGGTTTCATGTTGAATGTTCTTTGATTTTCTCTGTGTTCTTTGTTTTTTTGAGTTTTGATTTGTTTTGATAAAAAAATTTGAGTTTTTTTACTTTTTTTACTTTTGATTCATTTTGATTTCTAGATTAGGTTTTGGTCTACTTTTTGGGTCAAACAAGTAGGATTTGCTTTGGTATTTATTTGAACCAAAAGTTTGAGGTTAACTTAGTCGAGTAAAAAAAATCTGAAAACATACGATTTCTTTTGCATGTTGTGTAAAAATTGAATTTTAAAAAGGAGAGAAAAAAATTGTTTTTAGCTTTGTTTTAGAAATTGTTTTTTGTGTTTTTGGAATTTACATAAGTTTGTAAAATTCCTTAAAGATTTGGTCAATATTTCATTAACCTTAAAAATTAATGGTTAATATTTTGGAATAAATATGGACCTACAAGTAGGCTAATATTTAAGTATTAGGAGTTGACTAGAAAATTCTTAGTTATTTTGGATGTGCACCAATTTTAATTGGAGGTATTTTTCATCACAATATATGAGTTGTGAAAAATATTTTTATCTCCTTGAATAGGTGAACCCTATCATATCATTTATATGTATTGTTCCTATAGGAATTTATCTAGACATACAAGCCTATGATAAATTCAAAATGATAGATTTATTCATGAGTATAAATTTTTGTTTTAATTCATATATGGATCACTAAATAGGAACTCATCAATTCCTTTAAACCACATCTAGACAATAAATACCTCATCTAAGATGCACTAGAGGTGCTAATATCTTTTCTAATTATAACCAGTCTATTATCTTAAGATTTTAAATATGACTAATCAAGTTGGGTCTCGTAATAACCATGAATGAAATAACTAGATGGTGACTTCTTGACATCTTATCATACCATGCACGCTACATGTGACAAGGCTAAACAAGTTTAACAAAACTGACTCACTTTATCTTTACATAAAAACTATAATAAACATAAATGATAGAAGTAGAGAAAGATCCTTCAGATAGAATACTTTCTTTTTATTCATCATTAAAAAACTAGCAAAAGCCTTTGTATATAAATCTTAAAAGAGAAGAAAAGTTTCTCTTCTTTTGTTTTTTTTTTTTTAATATGGACTAAAGGATACACATATATAGTCTTAAAAGAGAGGAATACTTTTTTTTTTAATGTGAGATAAAGATCATATACACAAATATATAGGCTAATTAGTACTTAAAATTGCATTTTTATCAAGATTTTATATCATTATTTTGCACTTGAAGTATCAATACCTCCTTAACTAAAACATGTTTTATAATAATATATCTAATAATATAAGATACCTTTAATTTATGGTAAATATTCATTTTAAATGCAGGTCTATCACATAAATAAAATGATTGATTGATGAATTTAAAAACTAAAATTGAAAGGATAAAGATATGGCCAAACTTAGAAAAGAGATGTAGGAATAGTCCAAACCAGAACACTGTTTAGTGATTGGATCATATCTAGAGCTGTAGATCTCATATTTAAGTCTACTTTATATGGATGGAAAGATAAGATATAGGCCTATAACTTTCATATGGAGCCCAAAATCTAAAAATATCATTTTCAAGTTTCAATTAGAGCAACAACAAAAAAAAGTTTGAATTTATCTTCCAGCCCAAACACTGTTTAGTATTTTGGCTATATCTAGAGTTCTAGAAGTCAAAATAATCTGAATTTGTTACACAAGATAGCTGAGATAATTTCTTACAACTTTCATGTTTTCAAATGGTTCTAATTTTGATGTTATCAATAGCATTTTGGGCAGATACAAGAAGATAAAGATTGTCACCAAGTCAAAAGTTGGTCACCTACTTATCAATTAGTCATTAAATCAATAGTTCCTAATTTTGATCTATAAAAGGAGACATTTGCAATGCATTTAGGCATCTTGGTGTCTAGATCAAGATCTTACTCTTGCTTTCTCTCTTGTATTTTTTTGCATTGCTTATGCTTTGCTTTCATTAACATCAAGTTTATATCTTTCATTTCCTTTCCTTTATTTAGTTAACTTTTATCTTATTTATGTTCTTATTTTTTTATCTATTTTTCTTTCTTTCATTATGTCTAACTAAGTTTATTATGTCAGGGTGAAAAGGTTACACTAAAGGTGTAAGAATAAGTATAGAGTAAATTTAATATGGACTTTAATGTTTCATACTAACATGTTTTGCATTTGTTATCTTGTTCACTCTTTAATACTTTGCTTGTTAAATAACTAATCTTGATTTATATTGTATAACACTTGGTACAACAAATGCTTGGTACTTTCATAGCCCATACTGTATGGTATAACCGACACCTGAACTATGAAAGAAACTTGATTTGTTGTTAACATAAGTTATAATAATGAATGCTTGATGAAATTTACAAGTATTAGCATTAATCGAATAAGATGACTAATGTAATCATGTTAACAATCTATAATCTGATTGAAACCTCCTTTGTGTGTAGTTTCCAATTGAATAATAAGAGTTTATACTATATTTGTTTGATATACCATTAGTGGAACCTCTAACCTTGACATTTGTTATTATCATTGTTTAATCTTTACATTGATATTCCATCTCAAAGTTCTCAACTTCTTTTTCTCTATCTCTTTCTTTACTACTACTACTACTACTACTATTTCTATTAGTATTGTTGTTGTTGTGATTACTATTGTTATTGTTTATAATTATCGTTTATAATTTGTACAATTAATCTTCTTGTGGTTTGATCCCGATCTTGTCAGGTTATTTATTACTTCGACACTCCCGTACTTGGAAGAAGATATTAATATTTTAGTCATGTCATAGGCCAAATAAAGAAAGAAAAATTTCTATTTTTTTCCAATGAGGAACAAAGTTTTATTCTTGGATTTTAATATTTTTCTAACTCTAGTAAAAGTTATTTGAAGTTAAGCTCTCATTCAAAAATAATTTATTTTAGATATTTTTATAGATTTCATGTTGGAAAACATATTCCAATAAAGTTTTAACCAAAAAATAGATGAATTGCACTTTTAATTAGACGTCAAATATGCCTACAAACTATGTTTAAAAGCCAATGTTTCCAACAATTTGTTCAGGTGAGGGGTTCTCTTTTGCGTTAATTGAAAGGAAGGATAAATTAAACTCAGAGCAAATACTGATGCACATCAAAAGAACATTTAACAAAAAAAAATCTAAATAATAATTTTATTTTTGTTTTTTATGACTTTTATCTATATGATAAGAGTTGTTCACCCACATTATATAAAAATAGAGAAAAATATTTTTAAAAATAACATTAGTAATGTATTGTACTCGTAAGGAAAAACATTGTGGATTTGCATAATGTTTTCCTCTTTTTAGTCCTTTGATCTTTTTTTGTTCATTTAATTTAATTCTGTTTTTGGAAACGACCCTTAGCATCTTATAATCTAGTTAAACTTGCACTTGTTTATTGATTTATAAATAAAAATACAATTTGCATTCTAAACTTTGGTGTACATGTAATGATTCACATCTTGTATTTAAGGCATCTAAGAAAGTCAATAAAATTATCTGGTTATTTATAAGTTTGTCATTAATTTACATTTAATATCTAAAGAGACCCTGAGCCCAAAAATAATAAAAATTCCACCTATTTGATTTTTTTCCATAACTAAAACCTTAAAAGCCAAGAACCAATTATTTTTAAATTTCATCACCTTTTAACTATATTTTTAAAAGATGTTGGATTAAAACAAACAAAAAAGAGAGATGTCAATTAATTAAACAAACATTCATATATTTCTAAAAGTTGATAGAGAATTTATACAAAGAAATTTGGATCTAGGCATGTAGACTTTCAAAATTGTTGAAGAAAATTGCTAGGACTTTTCCACCAATATGTAAGTGTAATTTCATCCAAGCTATAAGATTTGAAATTTTTCTATAACCTTGGATGCAAAGTGTAATTTCTCAAGGCTCGATATGCAAGTGCAATTTCAACCAAATTATATGATGTTGGGGGTAATTATTTTTTTTCCTATTTGATCCTTTCATATATAGTTTATTTGGAATTAGGCTCGATAATTTATTTTGGTTAACTTAGCATGTGTTTCTCACAATGTTAATAAAATGTTTTGACATTAATTGATGTTTGATTTGGTAGATTCAAATTCAATTCTTTTAATTATATTAAGTAAAAACTTTAAGGACCAAAATTAACATTGAAAAAAATTCTAGCATCCTTTTTCTTTTCTATTATAGCTAAGGAGTGTTTTTAAGTATTTTCATCCATTAAGTTTTTAAATTAGTCATTCTTAGTCCTTGTTTTATGATGTTTTTACTTTTGATTTAAAACTTTATTTTATTTGTGTCTTAGTCTTTAAGCTAGAGAGAAAAAAGAGAAAGTCATTAAAAAACAATTTAGATAAAGAAAGTTAACAGTCTGTCACATTCTAATGACCTAACAAGTTATTTTTATGTCAATAGTTTCCATTTTAAGAGATAATTTTCATTAAGGTGCTTATTGCTCCTTGTTGATTAGTACTTAAAAGTGCATTTCTATCAAAGTTTTATATCATCATTTTACACTTGAAGTATCAATAACTTCTTAATTAAAGCATCTTTTATGATAACAAGTCTGATACCATAAGATACCTTTAATTTATGGTAAATATTTATGTGATAGGCCTACATTTAGGATGAAAAATACTAAATGCAGGTCTATCACATAAATAAAAAGATTGATTGATGAGTTGAAGTATTGAAATTGAAAGGGCAAAGAGAGGGCCAAACTTAGAAAAAAGATGCTAGTGTAGTCCAAACTAGAACATTGTTTGGTAATTGGGTCATATCTACAACTATCGATCTCAGATTTAGGTATAATTTATATGGATGAAAAACTAAGACATAAGTCTAAAATTTTTATGCAGAAGGAAAGACTCAATTCTGCTATTTGGAAGTCCAAATCTTAGCAATAATATAAAAGTATGAATCTCTCCTGCAGCCAAAATACTGCTCAGTATTTAGCTCATAACTTGAATTCTAAAAGTCCAAATGACCTTAATTTTTTTTTTCTAAAAAGCTGAGATAATTTTCTAGAACTTTCATATGGAAGTCTGGTTCAAATTCTGATGTTATCAATAACATTTCGGGTGGACAAGAACATAAAAATTGTCACTAAGTCAAGAGTTGGTCACCCACTTAACAATTAGTCATCAAATCAATACTATTGCTATTACTCTTATTACTCTTATTATTATTATTATTATTATTATTATTATTATTATTATTATGTTGTTATTCTTTATAATTTATACAATGAACCTCCTTTTAGTTCGATCCCAATCTTGTTGGGTTATTTGTTACTTCGACACTCCTTCACTTGGAAGAAGACATCAATCTTTTGATCATGTCACTTATATTGATAGAAAAATAGATGCACTTCAAGAATATTTTTCAAAGAGAGAGTTTTTAAATCTTTTGACATATTAAATGTTTTTTTTATGGTTAAATAAGGTTTATTAAATGAGGTGTTTTTTTTTAATGTATTTTTAGATGAGAAATGATTTAAAAAGGTTGTTTATATCTTTAGAGAAAAGGGTTGATTTTCCAATTATATTACAACCATTATGATATGAACCTAGAGGATAAAAACCTTATAACCCACAAGCTACAAAGACAATTTGGCCATACACAAAATGTTATTTTTGAATAATAAGAAATCTCTAAAAAAACCCTAAATACAAGTTAAATAACCCTATTTATACTAGGTAAAATATCCTAAATAAGACTAGAAAAATAACAAAAAATTTCTAAATAAAATATAAAAAATAATCTTAAATCAATAAGAAAAATAGTACAATTCACTTATAGTAGGTTTTAGGCATTATTGCAAGGTCTTCCCAGACTTCGATTAATACAATTGTTTTATCTTATAGAAAACAAAGTCTTTAGAATCTACTAGCAAAATTTCATTATGATTCAATAATCGAATCAAAATCAGTATTTGTTAGCATAAAAACATGCATTAGAAAACATAAACCCAAAATTGCCTTTTCTTATCCAATCTATACACTACCAAGATTTGCTATCTATTTACAAGCTACTAAGCTTTCCTAACTCCTTCTCTAGTGTGATTATATTACTTAAATCCTAATCATCTTTTGAACTCATTTCGATGCTCGACTTGGGCCAAATATTTTGAATCAGCCCATAAATTGCCCTTTTGATCTTATTGGCTCTTGACCTTATAATAAATCTAATTGATACCTCTAATAGATCATTTAGTAATGCTTATTTAAATCAATAAATGATGCATTGTGTTGTTTGTCTTTTTTAAAAGAAAAATAAAAAAAGATGAAGTGCGTTGCTCTATGTACGCTTATGAGCTTAGCTTGATTTATAATGGCCTAGGTATGTTGGACCACCCAAACTTGCTTGCCTAGCCTTATTTATTTATTTATTTACATTTATTTCCTTTAAAATTAATTAATAAATATTATTTTATTCATTACTTGAATTAAATTAAAATATATTTGAGGTTGTATTTTATTAAATACCATTAAATTTTTAGTTTTTTTTAATGATATTATAGTTATTTTTTTAATAATATTAGCAAGCATTCATTTTTTATAGTCCATAGTGATTTGTTTTAAAAACTATTCAATGGCTTTCATGAGAGCATTTATTTTTATTACTATATATTTAACTAAAAAATACTTTATTTTTTAAAAATAAAGTTGTGACTCATATCTAGCGAGTTAACTCAAGTTAATTGAAGTTTATTCAAGATGTTATTTCAAAAATTTAATTACAAAATGATTATGTTTAAATTCTGTGGAGTCAATTTAGGTTTTGAGCAATTTATGCAACCTTTGAAGCCATCAAATTGATTAGGTGATATAGGATCCATACCCACAAGGTTTAGTTTAAATCTACAGTGAGATAAGATGAGATAAGATATAGGGTTAAGATGTTTTCAGACTTACCTACTAGGACGAATTCAGTGACACTATCAAAGAGTTTCTTGTGACAACATGCAAGTGATGTATTGTTTTTAAGTTTTTAAAATCATAATAATGTTTTTTTAATTAAAACTTGATTTAAGGATTATGATAAGATTTTGTTGACAATACAAAGATTATGTTGATTTTTTTTGAAATATTAAACATGTTAATGATACAAAAGGGTTTTTATTAGAGATATATTTTTTTTATCCTTAATTATTTCTTTGGCATGTTTTCTGATTGCTTTTTTTTTATTTGATGAATGACATACAATAAGAAGTTAGATTATTTTGTTGGAATTTCAAATGTTAATAAGAAAATAAAGAATTATACTAGCAAATTAATTTGTTTCAATGGAATTTAAATTTTTACTTTCTTATTAAGAAAATTATTGTGCTATTAAATTAAAACAAAATTGAGTGGCTCACCTCTATATAAGATTGGGTATCTTAATCTATATCAATTTCTCAGCTTTATGTTTTAGTTTTTAATTAGTGTTAATAATTTCTTTTAATATTTATTAACACATATAATTATTAATGTATATTGTTATAACCTAATTTTAGATCCCTTAAAATTCTTTTATATTTTTCTTTTCTATTTAAAAAATAAAAACAATCATAAATTCAAAATCCAAAAATATTCTTAGAATAAAAATAGAAGAATTTTTGCGCTACAACATGTCAAAACACCAGAAGGATAGTCAGATTAGAATTTTCTTCACAAGACAGGCTGAAAAATAGCTTAATTGAAGCAAAATTAAGTTTAAAAATCAATTTGACCAAAATTAGAAGATTTAATTAAGTTTAAAGGCTTAATTAAACTTCTAATAGGTTTATTTAACTTATTTATGGACTTAATTGAAATAAAATTAAGTTTGAAAGATAATTTGACCAAAATTTAAAGTATTAATTAAGTTCAAGGGCTTAATTAAACTTCTAATGAGTTTTATTAACTCAATTAAGGATTTCATAGAACTAAAATTAAGTTTGAAAATTGATTTGGCTAAAATTGAATGAATTAGTTAAGTTTAAGGGCTTTATTAAACTTTTAAGGAGTTTAATTGACTTAATTAAGTACTTAATTGAAGGAAAGTTAAGTTTTTAGGTCTAATTTGGGTCAATTTGTAATAATTAGAAGATTAAGGACCTAATTAAACTTTATAAAAACCTAATTGATGTAAACAGGGGTTAATTTGCAATAATTAAAAGATCAAGGTGGAATAGCATGAGGATTCAAAGACTAAAATTGAATAAACCAGGGTTCAATTTGAGACAAATTAAAAGTTTGACGATTAATAATGGTCAAATTACATAATTACAAAACCAATGACTAAGTTGGAAAAGATACACCAGTTAAAGGATTTTAATTGATGTTTGCAAGGATGCATTTGCAATGATTGAAAGGTTTTGGTTCAATTAGTGATACAAACACTAAAATTAGAAGAATAAAAGAAATAATAAAAATTGAAAAGCTTCAATTAAAAACCCTAGATTTTTAGAGTTTAGTAATAAACAACATGTCATTCAAACTTAAATGAAAAAACCAAGTGATGTGTTGTTTAGTCACTGTTATTATTTTTGTTCACTAGAAAAGTTTATCAAAAAGTCGTCTTTAGACAAATGAGACTATCATCTCCGACCACGTTAGAGGACACAATTAGAACCTAATAACTAAAAAACACTTATCCTGTAAAGTTTAGTCATTCACATTAACAATTTATACAATAATTGGTATGACAAAATCGATAAATTTTGTTCCCAACCAACCTCCTCTGCGTTGACAGATTCAAACTAATTAGAGACCATCTATTAATAAATGAATTGGGCATGAATACCTTAAGCTTCATAATGGTTTTTTCAAAGCACCCCACCTAGTCAACCTTGATTGAAAAAGAAAGATACCTATAAAAGAATTAGCTTTGAAGTTGTTTTCTCTAGTAAGGATTTAATTCAAAGGGAAACAAAGTACCATAACCTTTGGTAATACAAAGAGAGAAGAGGGGCCATAACCATTTAGATTATAAGAAAACCACCGTGGTTTTATAACCTTATAGTTTAGCTTGGCTTACAAAAAAAGGGTGTTTCTAAGGAGAAAAGAGAGGGGGGGAATGAACATTTTAGAAGTAATTGAGAAAAAATATTAGAAAAGTAGTTTTTTAAAAGTGGGAAGAAAAAAGAAGAAAGGGAAACTTACAAATTGATTCGTACTTAAAAGTATATTTTTATCATAATTTTATATCATTATATTGCACTGAAAGTATCATTAAATTCCATAACTTAAGAATGTTTTATAATAACAAGTCTGATAATAAAATATATCTTTAATTTATAATAAATGCTCATTTTGAATGCAATCATATATCATAAAATAAAGGATTGATTGATATGTTTAACGAATGAAAGTGAAAAGACAAAGAGAAGGTTAAGCTTAAAGAATAGGTGCCGGTTTAATTTAAACTAGAACATCATTCAGTTATTAGATCATAACTAGAGTTACAGAATATGAATTTAGGTCTGGTTTATATAAATAGAAAGGTAAGACATAAGCCTAAAACTTTCATGAAGAATTCAAGATTTAAAAAGATTGTTTTCAAGTTCAAATTGTAGTAACAAAAAAGAAGTTGGAATTTATTCTGCAGCCCAAATATTATTCAGTAATCAGCCCATATCTCGAGTTCTAAAAGTTTAAATGTGCTCATTCTTATTTTGTTGGAAAGATGAGACAAATGCCTAGAACACTTATGAGCATATTTATTCAAATTCTGATATTAACAATGATATTTTATTAAAAAAAATAAGATAATGGTTATCGCCAAGTCAAGAGGTTACTCAATAATTAGTCATCAAATCAATAGTTTTAAATTTTAGCCTATATAAAAAAATTTATTTGTCACACATTTAGACATCTTAGTTATTCAGATCAAGATCTTACTCTTACTCTATTTTTTTATGTTTTGTAATATTTAAGTTTTATTTTATGCTATATTAATATCTTGTTTATGCTTTACATTTTATTTACTATACTTAGTTAACTTATGTCATGTTTATGTTCTTATATTGTTTATGTATGTTTTTCTTCTTCATTATGTTTAGCTAAGTTAATTTTGTAAATGTGTAAAGGTGAAAATGGTACACTAATGATATAAGAATTAGTATAATATAAACTCACTATGGACTTTAATGTTTGATACTACCATGTTTTGTGTTTATTATCTTACTTACTTTTAATAGTCTGCTTGTTAAATGATTAATCTAGATTTGCGTTGTATAATCAAATATTTAGCACTTTCATAACTTACTGTATGGTATAACCGATACTTGAGCTATAAAAGAAACTTGATTTCTTGTTAACATAAGTTATCACTATAAAAGTCTGACCACATTTACAAGTACTGATATTATTTGAATAAAATAATTAATATAATCATATTAATAAATTATAATTTGATCAGAAACTTCTTTGTATATGGTTTCCATTTGAGTAATAAAATAAATTTATACTATCTTTATTTAAAATACCATTAATGAATCATCTAACCTTGATAATTATTTATCCTTGTTTAATAATTCTTACATCAATACCACAACTTAAAAGTTCTCTTCAACTTCTTTTCATTTATTGTTTATAACTTTGCATAGTACATCTCTTTGTGGTTTGACCTTGGTCTTCCTGAGTTATTTATTACTTTGACACTCCTTTTGATTATGTCAAGTTTTTGGTGCTGTTACTGGGAGGTAAGTTACAATATAAATTATATATTTTATTTTATTTTATTTTTCTTTTCACTTTTATTGTTTTTCAAATTTTTCTTTTTTCCTTTTCTTTTCTTTTGCAATTTCATGAGAGTTTGGACACATAAATTAAGTGGTAGGCTTTCTAGAAAATCTTCATCATTTTCAGAAAATATGACCGAAGGGGATAATTGATACAACTAAAAGATTGATGTCTTCTCCCAAGTATAGGAATGTAGAATGTTGAAGTACTAAATAATCCAACAAGATTAAGATCGAACCACAAGAAGGTTAACTATATAAATAATAATAATAATAATAATAATAATAATAATAATGATAGTGATGATGAGTTAAAAAAGGACTTTAAGATGTATGATTAAAGTGATGATTAAACAATGATAAAAACAATTGTCAAGGTTAGAGGATATATTAATGTTATTTCAAATAATTATATTATAAACTCTTTTCATTATTTAACTGGAAACCACATACAAAGAAGGTTTTAATCGAATGATTTATCCTTAATAGGTCATTATAGATTTTTAACATGATCATATTAATTATCTTATTTAAGTAACACCATACTTTTAACTATTGTTAAGAATTTATTATGCTAACTTATGTTAACAACAAATCAAGTTCCTTTCATAGCATGTGTGTAAGTTATATCATGTGTTATACTACACAAATCTAGATTAACCATTTAACAAGTAAGGTATTAAGAATTAGTAAAATAAAAAGATAAGACATGTTAATAACAAACTTTCTTAGATATAAACATTGAAGTCCATATTGAATTTATATTATACCCATTCTAACATCATTAGTAAAAGTTTTTGACCTTGACATAATAAACTTAGCTAAAAATGATGAAGAAGAGAAACATAAATAAACAATATAAGAATATAAGTATATTAAAGAAAATAAAAGGCATAAATAAGATATTAAAAAAAATATAATATGAAATAAAACTTAAATATTACAAAAATATAAAGAAATAAATAAAGAGTATGATCTTGATCTAAAAACCAAGATGTCTAAATGTATAGCAAATGCCTCTTTTTATAGGCAAATTTGAAACTATTGATTTGTTAACTAATTATTAAGTGGGTGATCACTTCTTAAGTTGGTAACAATCTTTATTTTCTTATTTCAACAAAACATCATTGTTAACATCAGAATTTGATATAGATAATCTTCATCAAAGTTCTGGAAAATTATCTCAGTTTTCCAAAAAAAAAAATCAGTGCATTTGGACTTCTAGAACTCAAGGTATAAGTTGAACATTGAACAGTTTTTAGGCTGCAGGACAGATTCAGACTTTTCTTTTGATGCTAAGATTTGGACTTCCAAATGACAAAATTGAATCTTGGACTTTCATGAATGTTTTAAGCATATGACTTAGCTTTCTAGTCATATAAACCAAACTGAAATTCAAAATCTACAGCTCTAGATATGATCCAATAACTAAATAATGTTACAGTTTGAATTGAATCAATATCTCTTTTCTAAACTTAGCCTTTTCTTTATCCTTTCACTTTCATTAATTAATCATATCAATCAATCATTTGAATTATGAGATATGTTTGCATTTAAAATAAGCATTTATCATAAATTAAAGTTATCTTATATTATCAAACTTGTTATTATAAAATATGTTTCAATTAGAAAATTTAATGATACTTTAAATGTAAAATGATGGTATAAAACCTTGATTAAAATACATTTTTAAGTACTAATTAGTTTTCCTCCTTTCACAAATAGTTTGAGATTAATATAAGGTGTTTGAAAATATGGTAATAATTGTTTTAAAAGTATTTTTTACTTAAAAATACATTAAAATAAAGTTTTTTTATTTTAAAAAAATTATTTTTTATATTAATGCATCAAAATGATTTGAAAAATTAATTTGAAGCTTAGAAAAAAATAATTTTTTTAAATTTTTTCAAAAATGCTTTTACAATACAAAAACAAATGAGGTAACAACTAAAGAAATAATTTAACCTTTTTAAGATAAATTGCTTCAACTTATTATAAAAGAGAAATAATATTAATGAATTCATACCACGTCAAGAGAAATAATATGAATTAGTACATAGTAAATTAATTAAATTATTCAATTAATTTCAGGGACAAATCCACAAGGAGAATATTCCAAAATAATGTCCAATGTGGAATGTTCAGTTCAGTGAAAATCAGTCCGTGATTTTGGTTAACTCCCTAGTTCCCTGTTCTAGATATACAAATTTACAGAGCTGACAAACTGATCTTTGTAAAATGAAGTTTCACCTGTGTTGTCTTATATACTAATCTCGCAAAAGCTATCGAGTAATGGCACTAGTGGTCTGTATAGTTAGACACAAAACAAAATTTAAGGTGGACTTCACGTGTTATTTTGCAGCTTAGGAGATTGGATGCCACTAACAAATTCCTTTGAGCCGGCCACCCCACACTGACCAGATCTTCAGCTCAAAAGCCCTTTGAATTTGATGGAAATAGTGACTAGCAACCAGTCATATATTCATCATCTACCGGCACTGGTATCATACAAACACATTTCACCAATAATCCCTGCAAGAGCATGCTCCATTCTTGAAATGGTGGAATCTATGAGCATCTCTCACAACAATCTCCCTTCCAGTTACCTTAGAGATGAACTTGGTAGCAGTATGGCAATCCCCACATACCCTAAGATTTTTCCTAATCCTGATTACACTCTCGGGGCCCAAATTTAAGAGGCCAAACACAATGGCCAACTTCTCACTATGCAAGTAAAGCATGCTTTCCTTTGTCTCTTCATCGACATCATGCAATACAAAGTTTGTATCTGGTGTGTACCCTTTTTGACGAATCCTGTCCATCAATCTTTCCAACTCTGAATAAATTAGATCTGTTTGTGGGTGTGACCTATCCCCAGCTACGAATGCATAGAGCTTGTTTTTTATCTCTATAACTGAGTACCCAGCAGTTTTTTTCACCCCTCTGTTCTTCATAAGTGCCCTAATTGAATCAGCTTCTTTTCTTTTGGCAGTCAATGTGTAAATGTTGTACAAAATGACATATCTCCCAGCGTTATAAGGATCCAAATCAAATAATGCTCTTGCTACCGTTTCAGCAAGGTCTACATTTAAATGTATTCTACATGCCCCAAGAAGTGCTCCCCAGACAGCTGCATTAGGCCTTACTGGCATTCTCTCAATAAAATCGCAAGCTTCATCTAGTTTTCCAGCACGGCCTAGAATATCAACCATACATGCATAGTGTTCGGGTCTTGGTGTGATTCCAAAATCTCTAGCCATGGAATTGAAGCACTCCCATCCTTCAGCAACTAAGCCTGAATGACTACATGCTGACAATAGTGATACATATGTTATATGATCTGGCTTTACAGAAGCCTTCATTTGATCAAAGAGATTGAGAGCTTCTCTTCCCCAGCCATGCATCCCATAGCCTGAAATCATGGCACTCCATGTGATGATATTTCTCTCCTGCATCCCATCAAAAACTTTTCTAGCATAAGTTAAGCTTCCACATTTCACATAAAGATCAATCAGGGCAGTTTCTACTGCTAGTAATTGATTGTAGAAGAACCCAGTAGTTATGATCCCATGAACTATATGAGCGAGCTGGAAAGATGCTAGAGTAGAACAAGCTCGGATCACACCAAGAAGGGTGATAGCATCAGGGAATATCCCTTGCAACATCATTTGTTTTAAAAGGCCTAAAGCTTCAACAGGCAAATCAGCCTTGACATAAGCCTCGATCATTGCTGCCCATGTCACCAAATCCTTACTCATAATGCCATCAAACAACTTTCTTGCAACTTCCACTCTCCCACATCGAGCGAACATTCCGGCTGCTGCACTCTGGACAGACTGATCAAAATCAAGTCCATTTTCTCCAACTACTCTATAAACATCATCCGCTTCCTCATGACTACGAACACAGGCCATCGCATTCAAAATAGCACCCCTGCTGGGTCTAGATCCCTCAATTAGCATCTGCCGAAACAATGAAAAACCTTCTTTACAACGGTCATCCTGCAAGCAAGCACCGATTATAGCACTCCACGAAACAGCATTTTTCTCAGCCATTTCATCAAACACTTGGCGAGAAAGTTCATACTTGTCACATTTACCATACATGGTAATGAGAGAATTGGACATAAAAACTTGAGACTGGTACCCAAATTTAACAACATGTTGATGAACCCGAATACCAATATCAAAGTTGCGGAGACAGCTGCAGGCCTTGATAATAAAAGGGAAGGTAAAATTGTCGGGCTGAATGCCCAATCTCAGCATTTGTTTGTACAGAAGAATGGCATGATCGTAATGTGAATTATCTACGAGGCCACGAATCATGACATTCCAGAGGAAGAGATCGGCGGATGGGGTAGAGGAGAAGAGGGAGTAGGCGTAAGAAACGGAGCCCAAAGAGGCGTATTGGGCAATGAGGTTGGTGAGGAAGTGGAGGTTGCGGTGGTGGTGGGATTTGAGCATGGAGGCATGGAAAGTTTTGAGGGAATGGAGGGACCAGCCGCATTGCTTGATGAGTGATGTGTATGTGTCTGCTTCTAGTGGTGCTGATGTCTGTGTTTTTGCTTCTGCACAGACACAGCAGAAACAGCGACGAAACCAATGGTTTACCTTATTCATATCAAACAAACATGGAGGGAAATCTACTTAACTTACAAACCAGTATGATGGATGGTTCATCATCCTCGGCTCCATTTTCTACATTGATCTTGAGCAAAAAGCCTAAAATTAGTGAGGGTACCGGCGCAACATTAGAGGTACTACTTAAAATTAATTTTTAAAGCGAGAGAAGAAATAATACACACACACAATAAAAAATATTTAAATTATTAAATTATAAAAAATAACTATTAACTCTAATTAAAAACTATATTAAAATTTAATCTTTCTTATAATAGATAAAAAAAAAGATACAAATGTAAATAACTCTTTTCTTACCATCAAGTACCTTATAAATATTTTTTATTTAATTATATAAAAATCACATTAGATATTTATTAAAAACAATTATTGATTTAAATTCTATATAAAAATATTTTTTTATTATAAATTATCTTTTCTTATTAATGTATTTTGTTTTACAAAAATATGTTTTATTAGTTGCATGGTTTATTGAATAAAAACTAAAAACAATTAAAAGAAATTTTCAAAAGAAAAATCTAATGATTTGAAAAAAGGAGAGAGAAAATACATGTCTTTAATAAAACAAATTCTTGAGCTTTTTTTTTTCCTTACAAAAACATGACTTTTTTATCAATAATATTTTTTTAAATAAAAACTTAAATAAAAAAACATGAATTGATAATTTTGACATGAATATATTAAAAATATAAAAACATTAAATAGGAAATTTACAATAAATAAAATATAAAAATTAGTATTTCATTTGCATTGAATATTCATGTGCAAATTTTATAAAAACAATTCTACATATCATGAGAATATATAATTATTTATAAAGTAATTTAATATTACCATAAAAAACTCTACTATCATTTAAAAACCATGAGATATTTGGATAATTATTAAAATATAATTTTAATAAATTTATTTAAAATGAATCTTTTTATAAAATAAAAAAATTAAAAATTTTATTAAAAAAAAACAAGCATACTTGCTAGAAGTGCGGGCCAATGTGCTTACATATAATTAAAAAATAAGACTTGCTCCTATTTTTATTCTATATAAAAAAAGTTAGATTTTAAAAAATTGAATGGATAATGCATCATTAATGTTTTTAGTTGTTTGAGGTGGCTTGAAACCCAAAACTTAACTTTTTTTTTAATTTAAAAACATAAAAAAATATTATATGGAATTTTTGAAATCCCATTTCTAACTATAAAGCACATTTTAATACAATTAAAAGATTCAAAATCAAATAAAAAATATTTGTAAGTTTTGATCTATTTTTTTAGTTGAGTATAATTAAAAGTAAAAAAAAATCTTTCATTGAAAAATCCTTCATTGAATTCTTATCTTTCATTGAAAAATCCTTAATTGAATTCTTCTTTTAATAAAGAATTTATTAACATTAAAATCCTTCATTGAATTCTTCTTTCAATTAGGAATTTATTAACATCAAAATCAATAAAATCATAGTAATTGGTTAAAATATGGCAACTTAAAAGTTTTTTTCTCTTTTTTTATTTTCTAATGACTTTCTTTTTTATTCAACAATAACTAGAAATTAAAATGTGAAAAAAATGAAATTTAATTAGTATATTTTTATTAAGATTTTATATCATCATTGTGTACTTGAAGTATTAATAACTCCTTAAATAGAGTTTATTTTATAATAACAAGTTTGATAATATAAGTGATTAGTACTTAAAAGTGCATTTTTATCAAGCTTTTATATTATTATTTTGCATATGAAGTATTGACATGACTAAAAGATTAATATCTTCTTCCAAGTACAGGAGTGTCGAATTAATAAATAACCTAGCAAGATTGGGGTAGAACTACAAGGAAGTTAATTGTACAAATTATAAACAACAACACAATAACAACAATAACAACAATAATATTAGTAGCAGTAATAATAATAATAATATCAATAATAGTAGTAATACTAATACTAATAATAATAGTAGTAGCAGTAATAGTAATAATAATAATAATAAATAAAAAGAAGGAGAAAAAGATGAGAACTTTTAGATGGAATATTAATATAAGAATTAAACAATGATAATAACAAATGTCAAGGTTAGAGGTTCCACTAATAGTATGTCAAACAAGTATAGTATAAACTCTTATTATTCAATTGAAAACCACACACAAAAAAGGTTCCAATCAGATTATAGATTGTTAATATGATTACATTAGTCATCTTATTCAATTAATGCTAATAATTGTAAAATGTCGTCAAGCATTCATGATTATAACCTATGTTAACAACAAATCAAGTTCCTTTCATAGCTCAAGTGTCAGTTATACCATGTAGTATGGGCTATGAAAGTGTCAATCATTTGTTGTACAAAGTGTTATATAACATAAATCAAGATTAGTTATTTAACAATCAAAATATTAAAGACTGAACAAGATGACAAATATAAAACATGTTAGTATCAAACATTAAAGCTCATATTAAGTTTATACTATACTTATTCTTACACCATTAGTGTAACCTTTTCACCTTGACATAATAAACTTATCTAGACATAATGAAAGAAAAAAAATAGATAAATAAAATAAGAACATAAATAATCTGGATGTTAACTAAGAAAAGGAAAGCAAATGAAAGACATAAACTTGATATTAATGAAAGCAAAGCATAAGTAATACAAAAAAAATACAAGAGAGAAAGCAAGAGCATGGTCTTAATCTGGACACTAAAATTTCTAAATGCATGCAAATGCCTCGTTTTGTAGGCCAAAATTGAAAACTTTTGATTTGATGACTAATTGATGAGTAGGTGACCAACTCTTGACTTGGTAACAATCCTTGTCTTCTCTTGTCTGCCTAAAACATCATTGATAACGTCAAAATTAGAGCTACTAAAGAAATGAAAGTTGTAGGAAATTATCTCAGCTTTCTTGTGTAAAACATTCAGCTCATTTGGACTTCTAGAAATCCAGATATGGCCAAAATACTGAACAGTACTCGGGCTGAAGGACAGATTCGGGCTTCTTTGTTGTTGCTACAATTTGGACTTAAAAATATATTTTTTAGATCTTGGGCTCCAATAAAAATTATAGGCCTATTTCTTACCTTTTCATCCATATAAAGTAGATCTAAATCTGAGATCTACAGCTCCAAATATGACCCAATTATCGAATAGTGTTCTGGTTTGGATTGCACCGACATCTCTTTTCTAAGTTTAGTCATCTCTTTGTCATTTTAGTTTCAGTTCTTAAGTTCATCAATCAATCTTTTTATTTATGTGATAGGCCTGTATTTAAAATGAATATTTACTATAAATTAAAGATATTTTATATTATTAGATACGATATTATAAAACATACTTTAGTTAAGGAGTTATTGATACTTCGAGTGCAAAATGATCATATAAAACCTTGATAAAAATGCACTTTTAAGTACTAATCAAGTATCAATAATTTCTTAACTACATCATATTTTACAATAACAAGTCTGATATCATAAGATACCTTTAATTTATAGTAAATGATCATCCTAAATTTAGTTTAAGCTTATCACATAAATAAAAGGATTGATTAATGAGTTTAAGTACTGAAATTTAAAAGATAAAGAGATGACCAAACTTAGAAAAGAGATGTCAGTTCAACCCAAATTGAAACACTGTTTAGTCATTGAGTCATATCTAGAGCTGTAGATCTTAAATTTATGTCTACTCTATAGGATGGAAAGCTAAGACACGACCTAAAACATTCATGGGAAGGCATGACTCAATTCTGTTGTTTGAAAGTCCAAATGAACTCTTTTTTTTCCTGAAAAGTTGAGATAATTTCCTAGAACTTTTATGATTTAAGTTTGTTTAAATTTTGACGTTATCAATGATGTTTTGTTAAAACAAGAAAATAAGAATTGTTATCAAGTCAAGATGTGGTCACTCACTTAATAATTAGTCATAAAATCACTAGTTTCAAATTTTAGTCCATAAAAAGAGGCATTTGTCATGTATTTAGGCATCTTAGTTTTAAGATCAAGATAATCTTTTTGCTCTCTCTTTATTTTAATGCTTAAATTTTGTTTATGTTAATCTCTTGTTTATGCTTATTTATTTTCCTTTACTTAGTTAACTTATATTTTATTTATATTTATATTTTATTTGTTTGTTTGTTTTTTCATTATGTTTAGCTAAGTTTATCATGTCAAGGTGAAAAAGTTACACTAATAGTATAAGAATAAATATAATATAAACTCAACATGGATTTTAATGTTTGATACTAACATGTTTTGTATTTGTTATCTTATTCACTCTTAATACTTTGCTTATTAAATGGTTAATATAGATTTATATTATATAACATTGGTACAATAAATGCTTGACACTTCTTCCAAGTGTAGGAGTGTCTAAGTAATAAATAACTTGACAAGACTGGGATCAAATCATAGGAAGGTCAACTATATAAACTACAAATAGAAAAATAAATAATAACAAAAAAGGAGTTGAAAAGAGGTTTGAGATGTAATATTGACATAAGAATTAAACAATAATAAAATAATTGTTAAGGTTAGAGGATCCAGTAATAGTATTTCAAATAAGTATAGTATAAACTCTTTTTATTACTCAAGTGAAAACTACACACAAAGAAGGTTTTAATCAGATTATAAATTGTTAATATGATTACATTAGTTATCTTATTCAAATAATGTTAATACTTGTAAATGTTGTCAAGTATTCATAATTATAATTTATGTTAACAACAAATCAAGTTTTTTTCATAGCACAAGTGTCGATTATACCATACGGTTGGACTATAAAAATGCTAAATATTTGTTGTACCAGAGGTTATACAATATAAATCTAGATTAACTATTTAACAAATAAAATATTAAAAGTAAACAAGATAACAAATACAAAACATATTAGTATCAAACATTAAGGTCTATGTTGAATTTATACTATACTTATTCTTAAACTATTAGTGTAGTATTTTTACCTGGATATAATAAACTTAACTAAACATAATGAAAGAGACAAACATAAATAAACAACATAAGAACATAAGTATAGTAAAGGAAATAAAAAACATTAATAAGAAATTAAGAAAAATATAATATGAAATAAAACTTAAACATTATAAAAATATGAAGAATGAAATAAAGATTAGATCTTGATCTGAAAATCAAGATTTTTAAATGCATAACAAAAACCTCTTTTTATAGGCCAAAATTTGAAACTATTGATTTGTTGACTAATTGTTAAGTGGGTGGCCACATCTTGACTTGGTAAAAATCTTTATCTTCTTGTTTAAACAAAACATGATTGCTAATATCAAAATTTGAATAGATTGCCTTCATGAAAGTTCTAGGAAATTGTTTTAGCTTCCTAACAAAAAAATTGGTATATTTGAACTTTTAGAACTCAAAATATAAGTTGGTTGAACACTGAATTCAGTGTTTAGGCTATAGAACATATTCAAAAAAAAAAATTTAATGCTAAGATTTGGACTTCCAAATGACACAATTAAACCTTAGACTATTCATGAATCTTTTAGGCGTATGTCTTAACTTTTTAGTCATATAAATTGACACGACCAAAAGATTGATGTCTTCTACCAAGTGTAGGAGTGTCAAACTAATAAATAACCCAGCAAGTCCCGAGTTGAACCACAGGAAAGTTAATTGAACAAATTATAAATAAAAATAACAATAACAACAACAACAATAGTAATACTAATATTAATAGTAATAAGAATACTAATAGTAGTAGTAGTAATAATAATAATAGAAGAAGAAGAAGTTGATGAGAACTATAAGATGGAAGATTAACGTAAGGATTAAATAATGATAACAATAAATGTCAAGATTAGAGGATCCACTAATGGTATGTCAAACGAGTATAATATAAACTCTTATTATTCAATTGGAAACCATACACAAAAGAGGTTCCAATCAGATTATAAATTGTTAACATGATTATAATAGTTATCTTATTCAATTAATGTCAATACTTGTAAATATTGTTAGGCATCCATGCTTATAATTTATGTTAACAACAAATCAAGTTCTTTTTATAGTTCAGGTGTCAGTTATACTATAGAGTATGGGCCATGAAAGTGCCAAATATTTGTTGTACCAAGTGTTATACAACATAAATCTAGATTAGTCATTTAACAAGCAAAGTGTTAAAGAGTGAACAAGATAACAAATATAAAACATGTTAGTATCAAACATTAAAGTCCATGTTACGTTTACACTATATTTATTCTTACACCATTAGTGTAACCTTTTGACCTTGATATAATAAACTTACTAAACATAATAAAAAAAAATAAAAAAAAATAAGAACATAAATATGATAAAATTTAACTAAGTAAAGAAAAGAAAATGAAAGGTATAAACAAGATATTAATGAAAATAAAACATAAACATTACAAAAACTACCAAGAGAGAAAGCAAGAGCATGATCTCGATATGAAGACCAAGATGCCTAAATACATGGTAAATGCCTCCTTTTATAGGCTAAAATTAGGAACTATTGATTTGATGAGTAATTGATGAGTGGGTGGCCAATTCTTGACTTGGTGACAATCCTTATCTTCTCTTATTTACCCAAAATGTCAATGATAACTGACACGACGAAAAGATTGATGTCTTCTTCCAAGTGCAAGAGTGTCGAAGTAATAAATAACCCGACAAGACCGAGGTCGAACCACAGGGAGGTTAATTGTACACATTATAAATAACAATTATAAACAACAACAACAACAACAACAACAATACTACTACTAGTATAATAATAATAAAAAAAAAGAAGGAGAAGAAAAAGAAGAGAAAGATGAGAACTTTGAGATGAAATATTAATGTAAAGATTAAACAATGATAATAACAAATGTTAAGGTTAGAGATTCCACTAATGGTATGTCAAACAAGTATAATATAAACTCTTATTATTCAATTTGGAAACCACACATAAAGGAGGTTCCAATCAGATTATAAATTGTTAACATGATTACATTAGTCATCTTATTCGATTAATGCTAATACTTGTAAATCTCGTCAAGCATTCATGATTATAACTTATGTTAACAATAAATCAAGTTTTTTTCATAGCTTAGGTGTCGGTTATACCATACAGTATGAGCTATGAAAGTGTCAAGCATTTGTTGTACCAAGTGTTATACAACATAAATCAAGATTAGTCATTTAACAAGCATAGTGTTAAAAAGTGAACAAGATAACAAATATAAAACATATTAGTATCAAACATTGAAGTCCATATTAAGTTTACATTATACTTATTCTTACACCATTAGTATAACCTTTTTACCTTGACATAATTAACTTAGCTAGACATAATAAAAGAAAGAAAAATAGATAAACAAAATAAGAACATAAAAGTTAACTAAGTAAAGGAAAGGAAATGAAAGGCATACACATAATATTAATGGAAGCAAAGCATAAACATTACAAAAAGAGAAAAGAAGAGCATGATCTTGATCTAGACACCAAGATGCCTAAATGCATGCAAATGCCTCCTTTTACAGGCCAAAATTAGGAACTATTGATTTGATAACTAATTAATATGTGGGTGGCTAACTCTTGACTTGGTGACAATCCTTATCTTCTCTTGTCTGCCCAAAACGTCATTGATAACATCAAAATTGGAGCCGCTTGAAAACATGAAAGTTGTAGGCAATTGTCTCAGCTATCTTGTGTAAAAAATTCAGCTCATTTTCTAGAAATCCAGATATGGCCAAAATACTAAACAGTGTTCGGGCTAGAGGACAGATTCGGGCTTCTTTGTTGTTGCAATAATTTGGACTTCAAAATGACCTTTTCAGATCTTGGGCTCCATAGGAAAGTTGTAGGTCTATGTCTTACCTTTCCATCCATATAAAATAGACCTAAATCTGAGATTTATAGCTTCAGATATAACCCAATTACCGAATAGTGTTCTGGTTTGGATTGCACCGACATCTCTTTTCTAAGTTTGATCATCTCTTTGCCTTTGCAATTGAAGTTCTTAAAGTCATCAATCAATCCTTTTATTTATGTGATAGGCCTGCATTTAAAATGGACATTTACCACAAATTAAAGGTATCTTATATTATTAGATAGATTATTATAAAACATACTTTAGTTAAGGAGTTATTGATACTTCAAGTGCAAAATGATGATATAAAACCATGATAAAAATGCATTTTTGAGTACTAATCACACCCCCCCAATTAGCTTATTACTAGTCCCTAGTAATCAAAGTGTTAAAATAGAAAATGTTTTTGCAAATTCCACAAAACAAGGTATTCATCATTTAACTTCCATTACTCTATCCAGATAAACAAACTCTTGTTAAATTTATATACCTCGTCAATACTTCTTAACAAGATATGCATAAACCTTTCTTTTGTGCTCAATGTATCAACACATAATTATGGGGCTTTTCTTGGAAGAAAACAAAATTT
>SRLM01000493.1:0-14357 GCA_015708895.1 Populus ilicifolia | reverse complement strand
ATAACAATGCAAGAGTTTGTAAATCTGAATATTTCAAGAAGTATTATGATAGACCTTGTTAAGAATGGTTACTAAGATGCGTCTCAAGAGTCACTTTATCAAAAGAGCTCCTTTACTTTGCCATCCTAATAACAACCATTTTGCACATGTTTTATGAAATAGAAAATATAGTTTTTTTTTAGCTACTACCCTCTCCCCCCAACTAAAACAAGACATTGTCCTCAATGTTTAAAGGTAGAAAGATAGAGTATAGAAGATATCACCTGAAATAACGAACACTGACAAACCTGAAACACACTAGAAAAAATATAAGAAACAACAAAACACAATAATAAAACCAAAAGACACAAAGATTCATAAATGAAGGCTCAATTCCAATCTAAGCTTTTTACAGCTTTTCGTAGTTGACCAATTTATGCGACTCATGAAAGGATCAATTATAGGAATGAAAGAGTGTAGTTGGTCAATCAATTGTTCAGCAGTAGTAGTAGAGATTATGATTTGTCGTGTAGAAGATGTTAGAAACTCCTGTTCCACAGTATAATCAAGAAAAGACAACAACTTATCATAATAACCATAACATTTAACAAACCTATAGGTTTATAGTGAATGTGCAGTTAGGCCCAAGAGGAAATATGAAAGATCTCTTCCAATGTACCCAGACCACCTGGTAAAGTAATGAAGGCATCAGCATAGTTAAACATTGCATTTATTCGAGCTGACATTGTAGAGACCTGAAGTTCCTCTCCAATTGTTTTTCCAATGATGTCCCCTTGTGCTAAAGCTTCGGGGACGACCCTCAAAACTTGACTACCTCCTAAAAATGCAGCTATTGTCACACCTCCCATTAACCCAAGACTGCCTCCCCCATTTACTAAATGAATCTTTCTCTTAGCTAGCACCTGACCAAGATGATTTGCTAATTCTAAAAACTCCTTTTCTTTTCCAGGACTAGATCCACCGAAAACACAAATATTTCTTATATGATGACTTGAGGAACTTGTCATTCTACACACTTCTGTATTTGTTGAATGTATGAGTTGAGTAGAAATGAAAGGAAGGAAGAGAGGGTTTTATAGATGAGAAATTAGAAAAGCAATCATAACATCTATATGTAGGCCAACTGGAGTCTCACACACACACTCTCTCTCTTTTTATTTATTTATTTATTTACTTTTTTTAAAAAAGCATGTATATGTATAGGTAGTTGTGATTGTGGCTCACATCTTCCCTTGGTTTTACGTCCAAGAACGGCTTAAACGCCCTCTATGGGTCGGGGATAGGCTTCCCATCCAATTTTCTTAAAAACTGGCAAATAAGGTCTTTTTTAGTCAGATTTCCAAGACTAAGTCAATCATGTTCTTTATAAAATAGTGACCATAAATCATGAATTACACGATGTACATCTCCACTAGGATGTGTCTCAAGAGTCAATAGAAGATTATCTAAAGACTCCTTACTCAAGCCATCCTTAATGAATTGTATTTTATCTTCACAATTTATAGATACCATTCCTAAAGAACGACATTGTGTATTATAAGTCCATTTAGCACATCGATGATAGACTTTTAGTCGTTTTGCACGATTCTTCTTTGCAAAAGTACTTTTACCTGTTCCATACATGTATGAAATGAAGGAGTTAGAGGACTCACCTGATAATCAGACCTTTGCTTCAACCAACCAACAAATATCTTAAGGAATTTCATAATTCATTAACAATCTCAATCTTGCACATCTAGCACGGTAAATTTTTATAATCGCATTCTGAGGCAGAGTGGGAAAATACTTTTTCAATTTTTCAAGATTAGTGTCCATTTTCAAATGAAAATTGGAAGAAAGATTAAAAGAATTGCACAAATATATACACAGATATCAGTAATTGTGGGAAACTGAAAGAACCGACTTAAGTCACGGAGTACCGTTATCTACCATTTAACCGGGGTGAGAGAAACTAGCAAAAATCACTAAAAAAATATAATCAATCTTTATATACAGGATCACCCAATTCAATAGAGTCATGTTCAACTGAAAAATTGTCAAAGTAAACTTTCAGACATTGTCCATTTACCTTGAAAACATTATTATTCTTTGGATTCTCGATATCATAGGCCCCATATGGATACACATGTTTCACAATAAAAGGACTGCTCCATCTTGATCTTAATTTTCTAGGAAATAAATGCAGTTGAGAATTATAAAGCAAAACTTTTTGACCAACATTAAATGTTTTTCTCAGTAAATTTTTGTCATGAAACTCTTTGATTCTTGCTTTATGAATTCTTGAATTTTCATATGCATTATTTCTTATTTCCTTAAGCTCATTTATTTGTAATTTTTACAGTTGACTAGTATCGTCTAGATTTGAATTGAAAGCTTTAATAGCCCAATAAGCTTTATGTTCAAGTTCCACAGGCAACTGACAAGATTTTTCATAGACTAATCTATAAGGTGACATACCTAATGATGTTTTATAAGCAGTTTGATAAGCCCAAAGTGCATCATTAAGTTTTAAAGACCAATCTTTTCTATCAGGGTTCACTATTTTCTCCAAAATGTGTTTGATCTCCTTACTAGCAAGCTCTACTTGTCCACTAGTTTGAGGGTGATAAGGGGTGGCAACTTTGTGTGTGATTCCATATTTCTTCATTAAAGACTCAAATGACTTGTTGTAGAAATGTGTTCCACCATCACTTATTATGGCTTGAGGGACTCCAAATCGACTCAAAATATTTTCTTTCAAAAACTTTATCACTGTTTTGTGATCATTGTTTCGACTTGGAATTGCCTCTATCCATTTTGAAATATAATCTACTGTGACTAATATGTACAAGAAACCAAATGATGGAGGAAATGGACCCATGAAATCTATACCCCAACAATCAAAGATCTTAATGACAAGAATAGGATTTAAAGGCATCATGTGACGTTTTGAAATTGATCCCAACTTTTGATAATTTTCACAAGACTTGCAGAATGCATGTGAGTCTTTGAACATGGTGGTCCAATAAAATTCATTTTGTAAGATTTTTGTAGTTGTCTTTCTTGATGAGAAATGGCCCTCACATGCCTTAGAATGACAAAATTTAATGACACTACTTACCTCATTGTCAAGAATGCATCTTTGAAATATTTGATCAGGATAATATTTGAATAAATAAGGATCATCCCAATAAAAGTTCTTCACTTCGTTCAAGAACGTTCTTTTATCTTGGGTACTCCAATGAGCTGACAATTGTCTTGAAACAAGAAAATTGACAATATTAGCAAACCAAGGCATTGTAAAGACAGAAAGTAAAGATTCATCAGGAAAGTAGTCATCGATTGATTGTGATATCAAATTCTTGAAGTAACAAAATCCACCGCACCAATCTAGCATTAGAATCTTTCTTAGAAAAAAGATATTTTAATGCTGCGTGATCACTAAAAACAACAACAGGTAAGCCAATAAGATAGGACCTGAATTTTTCACATGTAAATACTACTACAAGTAATTCTTTTCCAGTGTTGGTATAATTTATTTGAGCACTATTTAAAGTTTTACTTGCATAGTAAATTACGTAAGGTTTCTTATCTTTTCTTTGTCCCAAAACCGCACCTACGACATAATCACTAGCATCACACATTATTTCAAAAGGTAATGACCAATCAGGAGGTTGAATGACATGAGCACAAGTAAGCAAGTTTTTAAGTTTAACAAAGGCTTTTTTACAATGTTCAGTTCATTCAAAAATATTATCCTTTGTTAGAAGGTTACCTAAGGGCTTAGATATTATGCTAAAATCTTTGATGAACCTTCTATAAAAACCAGCATGTCCTAAGAATGATCTAACATCTTTAATAAATTTTAGTGTTGGCAAGTTTGTAATTAACTCGATCTTAGATTTTTCAACCTGAATTCCTTTTGATGAAACAATGTGACCAAGTACAATGTCGTCTGTTGCCATAAAGTGGCATTTTTTCCAATTCAGCACAAGATTTTTCTTTTCACACCTACCCAAAACCTTTTCTAAGTTAGTCAAACAATCATCAAATGAATCGTCAAAAACAGAAAAATCTTCCATGAAAATGTTAAGAAAATGTTCAACCATATCACTAAATATACTAAGCATGCATCTTTGAAATATGGCTGGTGCATTACATAATCCAAAAAGCATTCTTCGATATGCAAAAATACCAAATGAACATGTGAAAGTAGTCTTTTCTTGATCTTCCAATGCAATTTCAATTTGATTGTAACTCGAATAGCCATCCAAGAAACAATAAAATTCATGACCTGCAACTCTTTCTAAGATTTGATCCATGAAAGGTAATGGAAAATGATCTTTTCTAGTCATTGAATTAAGTTTCCTATAGTCAATGCACATGCACCAACCGGTAACAGTTCTAGTGGGAATTAACTCATTGTTCTCATTTGTTATCACAGTGACTCTAGACTTCTTGGGTATAACTTGGGTAGGACTTACCCATTTGCTGTCAGAAATAGGATAAATAATTTCATTATCTAGAAGCTTAATGACTTCATTTTTCACTACTTCTTACATATTAGGATTTAGCCTTCATTGCATTTCTCTAGAGGGTTTAGCATTTTCCTCTAGATAAATTCTGTGTGTACAAATCAAAGGACTAATTCCTTTTATATCAGCTATGGTCCATCCTAATGTATTTTTGTGCATTTTTAGAGTTTGTAATAACTTACCTTCTTGATGTGCATTAAGATTGGAAGAGATTATTACCGTAAAAGTTTTATTTTCTCCTAAAAATAAGTATTTGAGATTTGATGGCAACGACTTCAAATCAGGTTTGGGTGGTTGAACACTTGAAGGTATGGATTTAATTGATCGTGGTGGCAATTCCTTAATTTGTGGCCTCTAATTTCTTGTCTTTGATTCTTCCTGAAAATAAATTATTTGCAAATCATCAGATTCATCAATCTCAATTTCACTAGAAGTGGTTGGAAATTGATCATGAATTAATTTTTCAGTAAAGTCCACTTCCTGTAAATCATCATCATCTTTAGGTTGCTTGCAAATGTTGAAAATATTCATTGTCAATGTTATGTTTCCAAATGATAGCTTTATCAGTCCATTCCTACAGTTAATCAATGCGTTAGAAGTTGCAAAAAATAGACGTCCTAAAATAACAGCAAATGAATTACACACTTCAACAGGTTGTGTGTCCAAGACAATAAAATCCACAGGATAAATGAATTTATCGACTTGTACTAACACATCTTTAATTATTCCTCTAGGCACTTTTATAGATCTATCACCAAGTAAAAGAGTTATAGAAGTTGGTTTTAACTCACCTAAATTGAGACTCTAAAAAAGTGAATATGGAAGTAAATTCACACTAGCACCAAGATCAAGTAAGGCTCTCTCAATTTTATGCTCTCCCATAAAGCAAAATATTGTAGCACAACCAGGGTCTTTATATTTCAAAGCATTATTGTTCTCAAGAATAGCACTTACTTGTTCGGCTAGAAAGACTTTCTTTTTCACATTTAGTTTCCTCTTCGCAGTGCATAGATCTTTCAAAAATTTAGTATAGAAAGGAATCTGTTTAATAACATCCAGCAAAGGTATATTGATTCTTACCTGTTTGAAAGTTTCAAAAATTTCAGAGTTGTGACTGATTTGACTTGATCATGTGTTGGCTTCCGGAACTACTTGCATTTGCATTGTATTGCCCCTTGGGATTTTGTTGTGGTTGAGATGGAAACTTACCTTTCTCTTGGAAACTGAGAGTAGATGTTAATTTTGCAAGAGTATCTTTAAAATCTGTCATGTTTTGAGCAAGTTGAGTATTGATTGTCTCTTGCTTTTCAATGAATGCATGCAATGTTTCCTCAAGATTTCTTCTAAAAGGTGGAGCATAAGGGGGTGCATATCCATGAGAATTTTGAAAATTATAATGTGCTTGAAATGGTGGTTGTGAAGTTTGTGCATTGTTGTTCTCACTTCTCCAACTAAAATTTGGTTGATTTCTCCAACTAGGATTGTATGTTTGTGAGTATGAGTTATGGTTGACCCTTTGAAAACTGTTTAAAGCATGAGCTTATTCATGGAGACATTCCTTAAAAGAAGGCAGGGTTGAATAGTTATTGGTTGAGTGTTCATTTGTTTCACATATTTGACATGCAATGTTTTCAACAGATTTTAATTGACCACTCTTTTTCAATTCTAGTACCTCGACTTTTCTAGTTAAAGATGCAAACTTGGCTTGAAGGTCATGATCTTCCCTAAGGTTGTATATACCTCCACTAAATGTATAAGGTTGAGTTTTACTCGGTGCCTCATAAGTACCCGCGGTGTCCTAATTTTGAGCATTTTCAGCTAACAAGTCTAAGTACTCCATTGCTTCATCAGGGTCTTTGTCTTTAAAAGTTCCATTGCACATCAATTCAATTATTTGCCTATCTTTAGGTGTTAACCCTTCATAAAAATGTGAAACCAATCTCCATGTTTCAAAACCATGATGAGGGTAAGTACTAAGCAAGTCTCGATACCTATCCAAACATTTGTAAAATGTTTCTCCTGGTTTTTGAGTGAAAGTGGTGATTTGTCTTTTGAAAGAGTTTGTCCTATGAGATGGAAAAAACTTCTTTAAAAACTATTGTTGTGTTTTATCCCAAGCACGAATGGATTCTAGTCTCAAATTTTGTAGCCATGTTTTAGCTTTATCTTTTAATGAAAAAGGAAAAAGCTTTTGTTTTAGCTTTATCTTTTAATGAAAAAGGAAAAAGCTTTAATCTGATGATGTTCATGCTATAATTTAAATTATTATATGTGTTGTAGACCTCCTCAAATTCTCTTAAATGCAAGTATGGATTTTCCAATTCTAAGCCATAAAAAGAAGGTAAAAGTTGAATAATGTCTAGTTTAAGATTAAAATGAGATGCATCAGGAGAAAAAACTATGCATGATGGTGCACTTGTTCTTATTGGATTCATATGGTCTCTAAGTGTTCTAGCACGATTATTCTCATTATGAAGTGATTGATTATCTTCTTCAGCCATATTTTCTAAAAATGATGAGGATACCCTATAAAGTCTATCACTTGATGTACGTGACCACACTCTCATGTACGTGTAGGAATAGAATAAATGGAAAAGGAAAATAAAAGAAGAAGAAACAAGAAGAAGAAAAAAAAAACAAAGTTATATACAAGAAAAAGTGAAAAGAGAAAATAAACTAAAAATTATAATTTATACAAAACTTAACTCCCCAGCAACAGCGCCAAAAACTTGACATGACGAAACGATTGATGTCTTCTCCCAAGTGCAGGAGTGTCGAAGTAATAAATAACCCGGTAAGACCGGGGTCGAACCACAGGGAGGTTAATTGTACAAATTATAAACAATAATTATAAACAATAACAACAACAACAACAACAACAACAACAACAACAACAACAATAATAATAATAATAATAATAATAATAATACTAGTAGTAGTAGTAATAATAATAATAAAGAAAAAGAAGGAGAAGAAGAAAAAGAAAAAGATGAGAACTTTGAGATTGAATATTAATGTAAAGATTAAACAATGATAATAACAAATGTCAATGTTAGAGATTCCACTAATCGTATGTCAAACAAATATAATATAAACTCTTATTATTCAATTGGAAACCACATAAAGGAGGTTCCAATCAGATTATAAATTATTAACATGATTACATTAGTCATCTTATTCGATTAATGCTAATACTTGTAAATCTCGTCAAGCATTCATGATTATAACTTATGTTAACAACAAATCAAGTTTCTTTCATAGCTCAGGTGTCGGTTATACCATACAGTATGGGCTATGAAAGTGCTAAGCATTTGTTGTACCAAGTATTATACAACATAAATCAATATTAGTCATATTTAACAAGAAAAGTATTAAATAGCGAAAAGATAACAAATACAAAACATGTTAGTATTAAACATTAAAGTGCATATTAAGTTTACACTATACTTATTCTTAAACCATTTGTGTAACCTTTTCACTTTGAAATAATAAACTTAGCTAGGCATTATGAAAGAAAGAAAAATAAATAAACAAAATAAGAACATAAAAGTTAACTAAGTAAAGGAAAGGAAATGAAAGGCATAAACATAATATCAATGGAAGCAAAGCATAAACATTACAAAGAGAGAAAAGAAGAGCATGATCTTGATCTGTACACCAAGATGCCTAAATGCATGGCAAATGCCTCCTTTTATAGGTCAAAATTGGAAACTATTGATTTGATGACTAATTAATAAGTGGGTGGCCAACTCTTGACTTAGTGACAATCCTTATCTTCTCTTGTCTGCTCAAAACGTCATTGATAACATCAAAATTGGAGCCGCTTGAAAACATGAAAGTTGTAGGCAATTGTCTCAACTATCTTATGTAAAAAATTCAGCTCATTTTCTAGAAATCCAAATATGGCCAAAATACTGAACAGTGCTCAGGCTGGAGGACAGATTTAGGCTTCTTTGTTGTTGCAATAATTTGGACTTCAAAATGACCTTTTCAGATCTTGAGCTCCATAGGAAAGTTGTAGACCTATGTCTTACCTTTCCATCCATATAAAATGGACCTAAATCTGAGATTTATAGCTTCAGATATAACCCAATTACCAAATTGTGTTCTGGTTTGGATTGCACCGACATCTCTTTTCTAAGTTTGATCATCTCTTTGCCTTTGCAATTGAAGTTCTTAAAGTCATCAATCAATCCTTTCATTTATGTGATAGGCCTGCATTTAAAATGGACATTTACCACAAATTAAAGGTATCTTATATTATTAGATAGATTATTATAAAACATACTTTAGTTAAGGAGTTATTGATACTTCAAGTGCAAAATGATGATATAAAACCATGATAAAAATGCATTTTTGAGTACTAATCAATAACGTCATAATTGGAACCACTTGAAGATGAAAGTTGTAGAAAATTGTCTCAGCTTTCTAGGAAAAAAAATTGATATTATTTGGAGTTCTAAAACTCTAGATAAGACTTAAACATTAAACAGTGTGTAGGTTGTAGGACAGATTCAGATTTCCTTGTTGTTGTTACAATTTAGACTTGAAAATGACCTCTATAAATCTTGAGCTCTATATCTATGTTTTATCTTTCCATCCATATAAAGTATACTTAAATCCAAGATCTACAGCTCTAGATATAACCCAATTATCGAACAGTATTCTGGTTTGAACTGCAGTAACATTTATTTTTTAAGTTTAGCTATCTTTTTATTCTTTCAATTTTAGTTCTTAAATTCATCAATTAATCCTTTCAGTTATGTGATAGGCGTGCATTTAAGATGAATATTTACCACAAATTAAAAGTGTCTTATATTATTAGATATATTATTATAAAACATGTTTTAGTTGAGTTATTGATACTTCAAGTGCAAAATGATGATATCAAACCTTGATAAAATATATTTTTAAGTACTAATCACACACCCCAGCTAGTTTTTACTAGTCCTTAGTAATCAAAGCGTTAAAATAGAAAAAAATTTGTAAATTTCAGAAAGCAAGGTGTTCATTATTTAACTTTCATTAATCTATCCAGATAAACAAACTCTCATTAGATTTATATATCTACTCAATACCTCTTAAACAAGATATTAATAAACCTTTCTTTTGTGCTCAATATATCAACACATAGTTATGGGGCTTTTCTTGGAGAAAAATAAAATTTTTGTTCTAATATTTAAGGTTAACTTTCTTGGGTTAGGATTATTATTATTTTTTTCTATTTTTTTTATTTTTTTAATATATATACATGTAACTTAAAACACCATGTATCTTTAACCCATGTAACGAGCTTTCAGTTAATGACTCCTAGACTAATTGGTCTCAGGGCATTAGGTGTTAAGACACCCCTATGAGTTTGGTAACTCAGGTTGCCGATACTGGTACGTAGATAGTGTAATGTTTGATTTTCTTAAACTTTTCTTATCAACCCATATACAAAGTATTAGGCTAATAGCTCACAAGTTAGTTGACTTTAAGGTATTGAGTGTTAAAACACCCCCTCGGGCTTAATTGCTTAGGTTAGGGAGGCTATGAAACAAAACTTATTTATTTTTTTATTATCATTATTTTTTTCTTTTTTTGAATTTATATGCTATCTATTTCTCTTAGTTGTTACATTTAACAAAAGAATATAAATAATATAATAATCCAATATGCAACCCTTAATCATATATTAAAGTGTGTGTGTGTGAAAATTGAGGTTTAAAAAATACATGTTAAATGAGTATATAAGCTGAATTAAATGATAATAATATGAGAGTTTGTAAACCTGGATATTTTAAGAAGTATTATAATAGACCTTGTTAAGAATTGTTATTAAGATGCATCTTAAGAGTTACTTTAACAAAAGTGCTCCTTTACTCTGCCATCTTAGTAAGAATAATTTTGCACATGCTTTATAAAATAAAAAACATAGTTAGTTATTCTTTTTTGTCAACTACTACTCTCTCCCGCCAACCAAAATAAGACATTGTCTTTAATGTCCTAAAGTAGAAAGATAGAGTATAGAAGTCATCACCTGAAATAATGAATACTAACAAAATTGAAACACACTTAAATAAATATAAGAAACAACAAAATATAATCATAAAAGCAAAAGATACAAAGATTCACAAATAAAGACTTAAAATCTAATATAAAATTTTCACGTCTTTTCTTAGATGATCAATTTATACGACTCATAAAGGGATCAATTACATGAATAAAAGAGTGTAGTTGGTCAATCAATTGTTCAGTAGCAGTAGCAGAGATTATGATTTGTTATGCAAAAGATGTTAGAAATTCCAAATCCACAGTATGATCAAGAAACAACAACAATTTATCATAATAACCATTAATATTTAACAGACCTATGGGTTTATAGTGAATGTGTAGTTGGGTCTAAGATGAGATATGAAAGATCTTTTTCAATGTGTTTAGACTACTTGTTAAGGCAATGACGGTGTCAACATGGTTAAACATTGCATTCATTCGAGCAGACATTGTAGAGACATGTAGTTTCTCCTCAATTGTTTTTCCAATGATGTCCCCTTGTGCTAAAGTTTCGAGGACGACCCCTAAAACTTGACTACCTCCTAAAAATACAGCTATTAAGACACTTTTTATTAACCCAAGATTGTCTCCCTCATACACTAAATGAATCTTTCTCTCAACTAACACCTGACTAAGATGATTTGCTAATTCTAAAAACTTATTTTCTTTTCCAGGACTAGATCCACTGAAAACATAAATATTTTTTATGTCATGACTTGAGGAACTTGTCATTTCTACACACTTTTATATTTGTTGAATGTATAGGTTGAGTAGAGATCAAAGGAAGGAAGAGAGGATTTTATAAATGAGAAATTAAAAAGGAAATCATACCACCCATATTTAGGCTAGCTGGAGTCTCTCTCTCATACACAGATAGTCTTCTTATTTATTTATTTATTTTAGAAAAAAACATGTGTATATACAGGTAGTTATGATTGTAGCTCACATCTTTCCTTAGTTTTACGTCCAAGAACGGCTTAAATGCCCTCTATGGGTCGGGGATAGGCTTCCCGTCCAATTTTCTTAAAAACTGGCAAATAGGGTATTTTTTAGTCAGATTTCTAAGACTATATCAAGTATCTTCTTTATGGAAATAGGGTTATAAATCATGAAATGCACAATGCACGTCTCCATTATGATGAGACTTAAGAGTCAATAGAATATTATCTTTGAAATATTTGATTAGGATAATAATTAAATAAATAAAGGTTATCCTAGTAAAATTTTTGAACCTTGCTAAAAAATTTTCTTTTATCTTTGATACTCTATAAAGCTAGCAAAAATCCTGAAGCAAGAAAATTGATATTTTTAGCAAACCAAGACATTGAACTAAGAAAAAGCAGAGATTCATTAAGAAAGTAATTATTTATTGATGTGATGTCAAGTGTCGAATCTGTTGTCACTTTTGATAAAAGATCTGCATTAATATTTTCAGTGCCTTTTTCATTCTTGATTTCTTCCTGTTTTGTTATGGCATGACGAAATAGAACTACTGGTGGGGAATCAGTCTTTTTTTTTGTAATGTTCAGATTCAACCCCTTCCTTACCCTTAAATATTGACTCATCATCTTTCTCATAAGGTTTAAGAATTGGTTTTTGAATAACCTTACCACTACGAAGAGTGATGACTAATTTAACTTGATCCATACGTTGACTTCTAGAACTATTTGTATTTGCATTGTATTACCCTTTGAAATTTTGTTGTACTTGAGATGGAAACTTACCTTTTTCTTGAAAACTAAGAGCAGATATGAATTTTGCAAAAGTATCTTTAAAATTTATTGTGCTTTCAGCAAGTTGAGTGTTGATTGTCTCTTGCTTTTTAATAAATACATACAAAGTTTCCTTAAGATTTCTTCTAGGAGGTGAAGCATAAGAAAGTGCATATTTATGAGAATTTTAAAAATTATGGTGTGCTTGAAACTGTGGTTGTGAAGTTTATACATTGTCACCCTTCCAATTAAAATTTGAGTGCTTTTTTTTAAATAGGGTTGTATATTTGTGAGTATGAGTTATAATTGGGCCTTTGTAAATTGTTTAAAGCATGAGTTTGTTCATAAAGACATTTCTTAAAAGAAGGCAGGGTTGGACAATCATTAGTTGAGTGTTTATTTGTTTCATAGATTTAACATGCAATGTCTTGAATAGATTTTAATTGACCTCTCTTTTTTAATTCTAGTGCCTCAACTTTTCTAGCTAAAGATGCAAACTTGGCTTGGAAGTCTTGATCTTTTCTAAAGTTGTATATACCTCCACTAGATGTATGAGGTTGAATTTTACTTAGAATCTCATACGTGCTGTAGTGTTTCAATTTTGAGCACTTTCAACTAGAAAGTCTAGGTACTCCATTGCTTCATTAGAGTCTTTATCTTCAAAGGTTTCATTACACATCAATTCAACCATTTGCCTATTTTTAGGTGTTAAGCCTTTATAAAAATATGAAACCAATCTCCATTTTCAAAACCATAATGAGGGCAAGTATTAAGTAAGTCTCGATATCTATCCCAACATTGATAAAATATTTCTCCTGGTTTTTAAGTGAAAGTGATGATTTGTCTTTTGAAAGAGTTTGACAGATGAGATGGGAAAAACTTATTTAAAAATTGTTTTTCATTTCTTTCCAAGCACGAATAGGTCCAAGTCTCAAATTTTATAGCCATGTTTTAGCTTTATCTTTTAATGAAAAAGAAAAAAGATTTCATCTGATGGTGTTCATGTTACAATTTAAATCATTATATGTGTTGCAGACCTCTTGAAATTCCCTTAAATACAAGTATGGATTTTCCAAATATAAGCTATGAAAAGAAGGTAAAAGTTGAATAATGCCTCACTAAGAATTAAAATGAGATGTATCAGGAGGGATAACTATGCATGATGGTGCACTTGTTCTTATGAGATTTATGTGGTCTTTAAGCGTTTTAACATGGTTATTCTTATTATGAAGTGATTGATTATCTTTTTCGGCCATATTTTTTTTAAAATGATGAGGATACCATATAAAGTCTATGATGCAAAACTCGTGATCACATGGTCATGCAACCCACATGCAAAGACGTCAATTCTCGGAAAGCCATGTAAATCAGGTTTGATAGGAGTGTGATACAAAGATAACTTGTACCTAGGCACCAACACTGTTGGAAACGGAAAACCCCCACCAAACAAATATTGATTCGCGAACGAGAAGTATAAGGATGGCGCTACGAAGATAGTTGTTTTTCGATAAGTCATTTTCAGTTCTTTAGAGAACCAAGAAAGGGAGATTATCTCACCAACACACACACACATAAAGTACGACAAACAAGAAGTTTTATTAATCTGAATAGTTTTTTTTACATGTTGATTAGTACTCAAAAGTGCATTTTTATCATGGTTTTATATTATCATTTTGCACTTAAAGTATCAATAACTCCTTAACTAAAGTACGTTTTATAATAATCTATCTAATAATATAAGATACCTTTAATTTGTGGTAAATGTCCATTTTAAATGCAGGCCTATCACATAAATAAAAGGATTGATTGATGACTTTAAGAATTCCAATTGCAAAGGCAAAGAGATGATCAAACTTAGAAAAGAGATGTCGGTGCAAGGTTTACTTTATATGGATGGAAAGGTAAGACATAGGCCTACAACTTTCATATGGAGCCCAAGATCTAAAAAGGCCATTTTCAAGTCCAAATTATTGCAACAACAAAGAAGCCCGAATCTGTCCTCCAGCTCGAGCACTGTTCAGTATTTTGGCCATATCTGGAGTTCCAGAAGTCGAAATGAGCAGAAGTTTTTACACAAGAAAGCTGAGACAATTGC
>SRLM01000492.1:62204-87505 GCA_015708895.1 Populus ilicifolia | reverse complement strand
ATTCCAATTGAACAATAAAAGTGCATACTATACTTGTTTGACACACCGTTAGTGGAACCTCTAACCTTGACATTTGTTATTCTCATTGTTAATCCTTACTTTAATATCTCATCATCATCATCTTCTTCTTCTTCTTCTTCTTCTCTTTCTTTACTACTACTACTACTATTATTATTATCATTATTATTATTGTTGTTGTGGTATTGTTGTTATTTATAATTTGTACAATAACCTCCCTGTGGTTCGACCCCGGTCTTGCCGGGTTATTTATTACTTCAACACTCCTGCACTTGGGAGAAGACATTAATCTCTTTGTCGTGTCAGTTGTCCAGATCGATGCGGAGACGTTAGCATTTCTTACCCTTTTCGAACTAGAAAAGACTGCTACAAAACCACCAACCCGCCTAGAGCTTTCACAAGTCGAAGCAAAATGGAGGTGCTGAATATCTCGCTTGAAACAGGCATGGCCACCGTCAAAAGTCCAGCAATATCCTTCAATTGTACCAGCAGGGAAGATGGTGGATCTCTGAATCTCGGTGGATCTCTCTTTGTTTTCTTCAGTGTCGGGAATGTGTTCATTGCAGGAGGTTGTGATACTCAAGCTTTCATTAGCGGGATTGAGCCGATCGACACTAGTCGGTTGCGAGCCTTCATGCAGAATAACGTTAGCTTGCAAGAAAATAATTTGTTCATGTCAAAATTGAAAGAGATTGTAAGCGTATCCGAAACCAAATAATTAAAACAAAATATTATAAAATAAACATTTCATGTTTATATTTTTTTAATTAAAAAATAAAATTTATTTGAAAAAAAATAAAATTCATAAAAGGTTGACAAAAAATTCTAATAACCCGTATTATTTCTAAAATAACTAAAATAAAAAAGAAAAAAAATGTTGGAGGATGAAAAAAATCTAAGCAATTTCAGGTGAACCTTTTAGATATTGATCAGTCTCTCAAATGCACAATTTATTAAATTTTAGGTCTAATCTCAGTCTATAAGCTCAATACCTAATAAATTAAATATTAGAAGATGAAATCAATTAATTTTATTTTTTAAAAAATAAAATTAACAAAGATTAAAAAAAAACCTTAAGGCAACCCATGTTATTTTTAAAATGACTATAAAATTCCCTAGAAAGAGGATAAGAAAGATCTTAGAGAATAAAACCAGAAAAAAAAATAAAAAAAGGGAAAAGAATCCAAAAAAAGCTCAAGTGAATCTCATAAACTAGGGTTAATATCTAAAACCTACAATCCAATAAATTTTAAACTTGCATTCAACCAAGAAGCTAAACACCAATCCAATTAAATATTAAAAGATGAAATCATAAAAAAAAAGAATTTTCAAAGTGAAAAACTAATAATTAAGGGAAAAAGGATCAAATCTGATAGAAAAAAATATTTAGAAGAATGAAGTTGTAAAAAAAAAAAATTTCAATAATTATCTTAAATAAAAAAATAGGAAACAAATCTAATACATAAATAAAATTTATGGGGGATGAAAATAAAAATAATTTCTAATTGAATAAAATAGTTCAAATGAAAACAAATTGTAATAAAAGAATATGAACCAAACCTTAAAGAAGAAAAGACCATGGCGCTAAACCAAAGATAATAAGGCTACATGTGTTATGTAGTCATGTAAGGAATGTAAAGGTGCTTTGATCACCACCTCATAAGAAGTATTTTGGATGCTAGGTGACACTATGACATGATCAAGAGATTGATATCTTTTTCTAAGTGTAGGAATGTTGAAATAATAAATAACCCGATAAAACCGGGGTTGAATCATATAGAGGTTAATTGTACAAATTATAAACAACAATAATAGTAATAACAACAACAACAATAATAATATTAGCAATAATAGTAGTAGTAGTAATACTAATAATAATAGTAGTAGTAGTAAGTTAATGAGAATTTTGAGATAGAAGATTAATGTAAGAATTAAACAATAATAACAATAAATATCAAGGTTAGAGGATCCACTAATGGTATGTCAAACAAGTATAATATAAACTCTTATTACTTAATTGGAAACCACACACAAAGCAGGTTCCAATCAGATTAAAAATTGTTAACATGATTACATTAGTCATCTTATTCAATTAATATTAATACTTGTAAATCTAGTTAGGCATTCATGATTATAACTTATGTTAACAACAAATTAAGTTCCTTTCATAGCTCAGGTGTCAATTATACCATACAATATGGGTTATGAGAGTGCCAAGTATTTGTTGTACCAAGTGTTATACAACATAAATTTAGATTAGTCATTTAACAAATAAAGTATTAAAGAGTGAACAGGATAACAAATACAAAACATATTAGTATCAAACATTAAAGTCCATATTAAATTTACACTATACTTATTCTTATACCATTTGTGTAACCTTTTCACCTTGACATAATAAACTTAGCTAAACATAATAAAAGAAAAAAAATAAACAAAATAAAAATATAAATAAGATAAAAGTTAACTAAGTAAATGAAAGGAAATGAAAGGCTTGACATTAATGAAAGCAAAGAATAATAAATATTACAAAAAATACAAAGAGAGAAAGCAAGAGCATGATCTTGATTCGGAAAGTAAAATACCTAAATGCATGACAAATGCCTCCTTTTATAGGCCAAAATTGAGAACTGTTAATTTGATGACTAATTAATGAGTGGGCGACCAACTCTTGACTTGGTGATAATTCTTATCTTCTCTTGTCTACCCAAAATATCATTGATAATGTCAAAATTAAAACCACTTGAAAACATGAAAGTTGTAGGAAATTGTTTCAGTTTTTTATGTAAAAAATTGAGGTTATTTAGACTTCTAAAACTCCATATATGGGCCAAACACTGAACAATGCTACAATTTGGACTGGAGAATAGATTCAGACTTCTTTGTTGTTGCTACAATTTAAACTTGAAAATGGTCTTTTTAAGTCTTGGCTCCATATGAAAGTTGAGGCCTATGTCTTACCTTTCCATCCATATAAAGTAGACCTAAATCTGAGATCTACAGCTTCAGATATAACCTAATTACCAAATAGTGTTCTGGTTTTGACTACATCGACATCTCTTTTCTAAGTTTGATCATCTTTTTGTTATTTCAATTTTAGTTCTTAAATTCATCAATCAATCTTTTCATTTATGTGATAGGCCTGCATTTAAAATAAATATTTACCACAAATTAAGGTGTTTTATATTAGTAGATATGTTATTATAAAACATGCTTTAGTTAAGGAGTTATTGATACTTCAAGTGCAAAATGATGATATAAAACTTTGATAAAAATACAATTTTAAGTACTAATCATACTACACTTGTTATTTAAACCTTGCATCAACTACTTGCACACCTCTAGTTTTTTTTATTTATTTAGCAAATGAAATTATCACCCCTAATAAAACCAATAATTACAAAATAACCAAGTAAAAGACAAAAGCTTCCCTAAATTAAAGGGTAACAATTTTAAATTTGAAGGGTAATAAAGTAATTTATCTATTTTAATTTAAGTCAAAGATAAAAAAAACTCTTGAGTGCCAATTGTTTTTATACCAAGGTTAAATTAGTAATTTGATTATTCAGAAATAACGAAAAGGATAATAAATCTGTTAGATAAAGGCTTAGAAAATTATGCTTTCAAGGGAAATGAAGTTGTAAGCACCTAGAACTAAAATTTGCAATTTAATGACTTTTCTTCTTATTTTCTTCTTCTTTTTGTATTTGTGATTATTTATTTTTTGTACCAACAACAAAATCAATGAAACTTTTTTTTGGTCAATGTTGCAACTAAAAAGAAAAGAATGAAAAACACTAAATTTCAACGTGAAAAAGTAGAGAAAAATAGAAAGATAAAATCTAATTTTGGAGCTAAGCTTTTATACCAATTGATGCAAACTCCATAGATATAAGAAATCACCAAGCAAGTTTGAACACATACCCAAAAGGCTAAAAATAAATTTTGAGATAGAAAGCATAACACAGTGATTACCTTAAATTGAGATACCGATACTATTCAATTTCAAACCCTTATCCAGTGATTAGAAAATCATGGAAGAGAATTATATGAAAGACACCATGGAGATAATTGTTCTTCGATAAGTCAATTTCAATCTTTTAAGAACCAAAAAGTTTGAGATTTCCTCTCTCTCACACACACAAATATTATTCTAAAATCAAAATCTCTAAAAAATCTAAATACAAGCTAAATAACTATATTTATATTAAGTGAAAAATATCCTAAACAATGTTGTAAAAATAATAAAATAATTCTAAATAAAATAGTAAAAATAATCCTAAATCAACTATAAAACTAATACAAATCCTGGTTGACCTGAAATGTTAACCGTACATATAACATGACGTTTAGAAACCTCTAGTAAAATTTAAGCCCAGTCAAATGGTCAGATAAAATATTATACTTGTTAGTATAAGTTATACCTTAGAAAAAAAAATATTTGAATAATAATAAATGTTGATGTTGACTTTAACTATTCTAAATAAGCATGTCAATCTTTATGATAGTTGTTTCCTCTTAATTTTCTTCTAGAAGATGGAAGATTCTTAAATATTCTGCCAAAATATCCTTGTGATATTAGCATTAATTGTCGCCACTTGTATTTTTTTATAAAGCATGAAAAGTTGTTCAAACTGTCGAATTCTGTCTCCATCCCTAAGTACAAGTTGAGTTGAGCCTTTCTAAAATATGGATTGTGATAATTATAAGCAGCCTTACACATATATTTAAGCCTCTTTGAAGTCAGAATTGGCCTAAATTCACTAAGCACGGCTATTCAATACCTCATTTAGCTTATTGGACTTTGATTTTGTAATTGTCCGAATTAGCACACATCTAGTAAATCCTTTATCATGTAGGTTAATTTGAATCACTTTTTTATATATATACACACACCAATCATTCCATTAGCTTCTATTTAATTTCACTTTGCCCTTTTCCACTTCATAATATTGGCATAAGAATGATTTAAAGGATCTTTTTACTTTTAAAGTTGCTACTGTCAAATAGAATCTATAATTTATTTACTTAACTCTCTCTCTCTCTCTATATATATATATATGAGATAAGTTATGGCTTGTGTCAACATGGTATAACACCAATTTGTATTTTTTTTTAAATAAGTAACTCAAAAGGGAAAATGGATTAGACAACTAAGTTGTTGACAAACCATTTGACAATGCTTGTTTATTGTTCTAAGATGTAAGAGGTAGAGACATGATTCGAGTAAATACATGAATAAAATTATTTATTATTATAATTTTAAAATATGACTTGAAAGTTTACCTGGTTCAAGGCCTTGGATTAGGAAGCTCAATATAGTTTAACCTAATTGTTTTATAAAAAAATTAAAGCAACCTCGTTTTGATCTTTTTTTTAAAAAAAAATCAATGTGTTTTTTGCTTATGTTTTATTTAGGGTTGATCTATGTTTTTCCTAGATTGACCGAGTTTTTTACTTGGTCAGGTCGGGTCAATACATCCTTTATTTTTTTTGTAAAATCTAACCAATTTAGGTCCTAGGTTGACCCACCTAACCATTCTAGATTTTATAGCTAGAGTTATTAAAATATTATTAATTTCAACACTCAATATAAACCAAATTTAAAAATATATATATATTTTTTAATTTTCAAAGTTTGATAATAATATACATATTATAGGTAAAATAAATATTTTTATATTTTATTCTATTTTGTCTATCATAGCCAAACATGGTACAAAGACAATCAATTTATCTTGCTCACCATTACTACACACAAATTTATTTTCATCTTTTTTTTTGTCTTATCTTCCATATCTTCGTTGTTTTTAAATTTTGTATCACAGAACAATAACAAAACACTATCTTAGTTTCTATCACTTTATATAACTAATTTGATATTAAAAATTAAGACTTGTTGATTTTAATTTTCAAGATCGCCTAAATATGCTACATGAGAGGGATGTACATGACACGACCAAAAGATTAATATATTCTTTCAAGTGTAGGAGTATCGAAGTAATAAATAAACAGACATGACTGGGATCAAACTATATAGAGGTTAATTGTATAAATTATAAATAACAACAACACCAGCAACAACAACAATAGTAGTAGTAGAAGTAGAAGTAGTAGTAGTAATAATAATAATAATAATAATAATAAAGAAGTTGACTAGAACTTTGAGATAGAAGATCAATATGAGGATTAAACGATGATGAAAATAAATTTTAAGGTTAGAGGATCCACTAATATTATTTCAAATAAGTATAATATAAACTCTTATTATTCAACTGTAAACCACATACAAAAGAGGTTCCAATTGGATTATAAATTGTTAGCATGATTATATTAGTTATCTTATTCGAATAATGTTAATACTTGTAAATATTGTCAAGCATTCATGATTATAACTTATGTTAATAACAAATTAAATTTCATTTATAGCACACGTGTAGGTTATACCATGCGGTTGGGTTACAAAAGTGCTAAGTATTTGTTGTACTAAGTGTTATATAATATAAATCTAGATTAATCATTTAACAAATAAAGTATTAAGAGTGAACAAGATAATAAATATAAAACATGTTAGTATCAAACATTAAATTCCATGTCAAGTTTACACTATACTTATTCTTACACCATTAGTGTAACTTTTTCACCTTGACATAATAAACTTAGCTAAACATAATGAAAAAGCTAAACATAAATAAACAAGATAAGAACATAAGTTAGATAAAAATTAACTAAGTAAAGAAAAGGCATAAACAAGATATTAATGAAAGCAAAACTTAAGCATTACAAAAATACAAAGAGGGAAAGCAAAAGCACAATCTTGATTTAGAAACCAAGATGCCTATATGCATGATAAATGCCTCCTTTTATAGGCCAAAATTAGAACCTATTGATTTAATGACTAATTAATGAGTGGGTTGCGTGATAATCCTTATCTTCTTGTTTGAATAAAACATCATTGATAACATCAAAATTTAAACCAAACCTCCACTTGAAAGTTCTAAGAAATTATTTGAGCTTTTTTTTAAAAAAATTGATATCATTTAGACTTCTAGAACTCAAGATATGGGTTGAACACTGAACAATGTTTGGGCTACAAGATAAATTTAAACTTCTTCATTGTTGCTACAATTTGGACTTAAGAACGACCTTTTTAAATCTTGAACTCTTATGAAAGTTATAGGCCTATGCCATACATTTATATCCATATAAAGTAGACCTAAATCTTGGACTTTTTCAATTGAAATTTGGGTGATTTCTCCAACCAGAGTTGTATGTTTGTGAGTATGAGTTATGATTGGGCCTTTGGAAATTGTTTAAAACCTAAGCTTTTTTATGGAGACATTCTTAAAAGAAGGCAAAGTTGAATAGTTATTGGTCGAGTGCTCATTTGTTTCACAAATTTGACACATAATATCTTGAATAAATTTTAATTAACCACTCCTTTTTAATTCTAGTGTCTCAGCTTTTCTAGCTAAAGATGCAAACTTGGCTTGAAGGTCATGATCTTCCCTAAGATTTTACATAACTCCACTAAATATATGAGGTTGAGTTTTTCTTGGTGTCTCATAAGTACCTATGGTGTCCTAATTTTGAGCATTTTCAATTAACAAGTCTAAGTACTCCATTGCTTCATCATGGTCTTTATTTTTAAAAGTTTCAGTGCACGCTAATTCAACTATTTGTCTATCTCTAGGTGTTAATCCTTTATAAAAATATAAAACCAATTTTCATATTTTAAAACCATGAGAAGGGCAAATATTAAGTAAGTCTCAATATCTATCCCAACATTATAAAATGTTTCTTCTGGTTTTTGAGTAAAAATAATGATTTATCTTTTAAAAGAGTTTGTTCTATGAAAAGAGAAAAACTTTTTTAAAAAACTATTTTTGCATTCCATCCCAAGCATGAATGGATCCTTTTCTTAAATTTTATAGTCATGTTTTAGCTTTATCTTTTAATGAAAAAGGAAAAAGTTTTAATTTGATAGTGTTCATGCTATAATTTGAGTCATTATAGGTGTTATAAACTTTCTTAAATTCCTTTAAATGCAAGTATGGATTTTCTAAATCTAAACCATGAAAAGAAGGTAAACATTAAATAATAGCTGGTTTAAAATTAAAATGAGATGCATTGGGGGGGGAGTATGCATGAGGGTGCACTTATTCTTGTGGGATTCATGTGGTCTCTAAGTGTTCTAACACAACTATTCTTATTATTCTTATTATGAAGTGACTGGTTATCTTTTTTGATCATATTTTCTGAAAATGATGAGGATATCCTACAAAGCCTATCAATTAATGTACATAACCAAACTTTCATGCACGTGTAGGAATAAAATAAAAGGAAAAAAATAAAGAAACAAATAAAAAAAATAAAGTTAGATACAAGAAAAGTAAAAAGAAAAAATAAAATAAATATTATAATTTATACAAGAATTTACCTTTTCGGTAACGACGTTAAAAACTTAACACGACCAAAAGATTGATATCTTCTTCTAAGTGCAGGAGTGTCAAATAATGAACAACCCGTCAGGACCGAGGTCGAATCATAGAGAGGTTAATTATATAAATTATAAACAACAACAACAAGAAGAAGAATAGCAACAATAATAGTAAAGAAGAAGAAAAAGAAGTTAATGAGAACTTTGAAATAGAAGATCAATATGAGGATCAAACAATGATAAAAATAAATGTCAAAGTTAGAGGATCAACTACTGCTATTTCAAACAAGTAAATATAAACTTTTATTATTCAACTAGAAACCACACAAAGGAGATTCCAATTGGATTATGAATTGTTAACATGATTATATTAGTTATTTTATTCGAATAATGCTAATATTTATAAATATTATTAAGCGTTCATGATTATAACTTATGTTAACAACAAATCAAGTTTCTTTCATAACACAGGTATAGATTATACCTTATAGTTGAGTTATGAAAGTGTCAAGTATTTGTTGTAACAAATATTATATAACATAAATCTAGATTAACCATTTAACAAGAAATGTATTAAGAGTGAATAAGATAACAAATATAAAACATGTTAGTATCAAACATTAAATTCAATGTTAAGTTTATACTATACTTATTCTTACAACATTAGTGTAACCTTTTCACCTTAATATAATAAACTTTGTTAAACATAATGAAAAAGTGAAACATAAATAAACAAGATAAGAACATAAATAATATAAAAGTTAACTAAGTAAAGAAAATGCATAAATAAAATATTAATGAAAGCAAAACTTAAGCATTATAAAAATACAAAGAGATAAAGCAAGAGCATGATCTTGATCTAGAAACCAAGATTCCTAAATGCAACACAAATGTCTCCTTTTACAGGTCAATATTAAAAACCATTGATTAGATGACTAATTGATAAGTGGGTGACCATATCTTGACTTGGTAACAATTTTTATCTTCTTTTCTAAATAATACATTATTGATAACGTCAAAATTTAAACTAGACCTTCACATAAAAGTTCTAGGAAATTGTCTCAACTTTTCAGAAAAAAAAAATTAAGGTCATTTGGACTTCTAGAACTCAAGATATGGGCTAAATACTGAACAGTGTCTGAGCTGCAAGATAAATTTAGACTTCTTCGTTCCTGTTATAATTTGGACTTGAAAACAACCTTTTTAAATTTGGATTCTCATGAAAGTTATAGGTCTATATCTTACCTTTTCATTCATATAAAGTAGATCAAAATCTGAGATCTACAACTACAGATATGATTCAATTACCAAACAGTGTTTCAGTTTGAACTGCATTAGCATCTCTTTTCTAAATTTGACAATCTCTTTTCTTTTCAATTTCAGTACTTAAACTCATCAATCAATCCTTTTATTTATGTGATAGACTTGCATTTAAGATAAACATTTACCATAAATTAAAGGTATCTTATGTTATTATAAAATATGTTTTAATTAATGAGTTATTGATACTTCAAGTGTAAAATGATCATATAAAACCTTGATAAAAATATACTTTTAAATACTAATCAATGCATCAATATAACCCCCCTTGAAATTGTTCTTTTCCTTATTGTAAAAGCAAGTTAACATTTTAAGAAATTCTTACATGTAACATGCCCTAAATGTCTTAAGAATTTAATGAAAGAATTTTGAAGGATATGGATGCATCCCGGTGGTAACACTTAAAAAAATAAATGCATTTTAAAATTGTACTTATAAAATATTAAAATAGAAATAAATGAAAATTAAAAGAATAAGTTGATGGCATACCATAATGTAAAAGCCTTCATGTTTCTGTGCCTTATATATCTATGATCAATGTTTGAAAAATCTAAATTATATATATATATATATATATATTTGTAATTATTTATTTATCAATATAATATTTACAACTAAAAAATTATTTTTTACTAATACAATGTTAAGAAGATAATGAAACGGATAAAAGAAAGAAAAAAAAGATAACAATGGGCATTGTTTAAGGGTGTTTTTTTTTCTTTTGTATTGCAAAATCCGTACACCAATTTTTATTTATTGGTTTAATTATAGTTCAATAAGATGAAAATTCTCACATTAGATTTTTTTTTTTCCCCGATCGTCAATAATATTTTTAAACATTGCCTGTAAAATAATTGAAAAAAAAAAGTTACAAAATCTTAATTATGAATCGATATGATATATTCATAAAATACATTGGTATTAATTTCAAGTTTGAACCTTTTTTACCAGTAAACAGGTATAATTATTATTAATCACATGATGGGTATACTCGTTAGTTTTTAGATAACTTGAAAAGTCATGGCTTTATGGATATAATTCTTCAATTAGGCTGTAGAGTTCAGCTAGGAAATCAGGGGTGTACAAGTTTGCGGAATAGCACCAATAATCTGTAATTTATTTATTTTAATGATGACAACCATCTCTTCACGGCATCTAACTTGGATCAGATCATGAGAGGGAAGGCTATCTTGAAGGCTTATGATTTTCACAAGTACAGGTTTCGTGTAGAGTTACTAACATTAACATCAAGTCGACGCATAAATTTCAACAAGTTGGAAGTTGTGCATTGGCTTGATGCTAACGTTAGTAATTCTCCAAGAAACCAGCTAGCTGCGAAACTTACTGGAAATGAGGATGCAGATAAGCATAATGAGTATCTCGTCCTGAGACACGGTGGTGGGAAGATCAAGAAAGTAACTCTTCGCTCATGTTAAAGACACGGTGTGGAAAAAAACTGAAGACCATAAAAGAAGCAGTTTTGGTCTAAAGCAGTAATAAATTCTTTACAAAAAAACTTCACATAGAAATTAAGCTTTTCAGGAGCTGCAATCATGAGCCAAGATATATAGACTTGAATATAGATTTTGTGTCCGAACTTAGTTATTCTTGAAGAAACAAGTCTCTTGTATGGAACGAGAGACTCTATAATTCTCAAATCAGTAACTGTAGGAGAGGAATGAGAAAAACATTTAAGAGAAATAATGTGAAGAGCGAGGAAAAATGTGTGAGGTGCTCTGATTGTTGAATTTAAAACCCCCTATTGTTTACCTAGTGATTCAAAATATTTATTGACCCCTGTAATGTCAGCTCATCTTAGGATGTGTAGAACCGCATGATAATTGATTATCATTGTTTGGTAAAAATATTGGTGACATCATTGGTTATAATGTTTGGTTATATTATTGGTGGAAAGATTGGTGATTTTCAGTTACATTTTAGTAAAACATTACCATTTGTTTGTGAGAAAAGAAGCGCATGCTTTGCATAGAATGTGGTACACCTTTTGTATGATGACTATTGACTAGAAATATGTACTTTATACTCTATTGTGCGTGGAACAAGCTATATAATCTTATAGCTAACCATCCTTGATTTCTTGGCGAGGCCTACCTCTTAGTTCAGCGCATGTTGATGTCGAAGCTATGATGGTTCTCTCATGGCATATCCTTCTTTCTTTCTTTTTCTCCTCCTCTTGATTTGCAAATGGGTCTTCTGTCTTTTTTTCTTTTCAGTTCAATTTAAGTTTGCCCTATCGGATTCTATTTAGATTACGTTCAAATTTACGAAATTAGAAGCAAAATGGGTTACGAAAGGAAAATTCCGGACGTTTTTGCAAGTGGCTTGCCTAAAATATATCCTCATTGTAAAGTTTGGCCTATCTAGTAAGATAGAATTTGAGTGTGACCAAAATATCCTCATTGTAAAGAAGACCTTCAGATTTATTTAAATACTATATTTTATAAAGATTCATTTTCTAAGCCAAATTATTAATACCAATAACTAAATTTAAAAGGATGATAAAAAGAAGCCCTACTAAAGAAAGGTTTTTTAATTCTTTATTGTGGATCAAATTTATTTTATGGTAGTAAATGACCAAATCTAAACATTATATCATTAATAAAATTAATTTTTATAATAATATTTTTAGATATCCCTTTTAACAATTTAATTTTTTTATAATTTATTGGGATAATTAATTAATAGCTAATAATAATAATTAATATAAGAAATACTTAAAGGGCTGTTAAAAAACATAGTAATATTATTATAAATTATGATTTTGGATTTTTTTAATGAAAAATATTTATAATCTTGACTTTTTTTTTTCTTATGGGAAAAGCTCTCTTCTTTTCCCGTTCTCACCACATTATCAACAAATGAACACATTTTCTAATTTTTCATTGAAAAAAGAAAAACAAAACAAGAAAATGGAAAAGAATGGTTTTGTGTTACCATATAGGGTTTGAAACAAGTAACGGAACCCTGTTCGGGGGCGAAAATACAAGTCCCAACTCGTACATAAGACATTTATCCCAAACCTGCTATTCAACGTCCTTGCATGCATGAGCTTTCAGTCTTAGATTGACGAGAATATTGATGAAACGGATCTCCAAAAACTCATGAATGGTAGGTAGATCGCTATCCATGGCGGACCCAGCAAACTCGTGTTCGCAACTCAGCATCAATTAGTTAGTTTTAATAGCATGATCGGTCAAGATGAGACAAACTGGAAGGAAGGGTCCTCCTATATTCACTATGCTAATTTTCAAAAAGTCAAAGAAATCTTATCGTCTTCCTTCGTGTCAATAGTCAAGGAGAACTCATCTTCAAGACAAGGGCTCTCTCGTGCCACAGAACAATGAAAACGACCATAACGAACGCAGGGAGAGATCACAAAGTCAATAAAGTCGAAAAATCCAAACTGCGGCAGCTCAAGTTAAGGGTTTCTTACGTTCCTCAAGCTGCATGGCATCCTTTAAATTTCGTTAGATGACTTTTAGCTGGGTTTTTCCTTTTACTTGGAATTTTGATTATAATTGTTTTGTAAAATATTTTTATAAATAATATTTTAAAATATTTTTTTATTTTTTAAAATTATTTTTAATATAAACATATTAAAATATATAAAAATATGAAATCTTATTAATTTAAAATAATAAAAATAAAATATATTTTTTAAAAATATTTTAAAATATAAAAACAAACAAGCTTAATTTGTTTTATTAACAATATAATATTGAGGTGGTGTTTAAGATTCTAATGATATGTATTGTTTATTAGTAAAATGATTTTTTTAAATATATTAAAATAATATATTTTATTTTATTTTTAATATTAATGCATGAAGTTGATCTAAAACCATGAAAATATAATTTAAAATAAATAATATTAATTTAAAAAAAAACACAGCCTAAAAAATTTCAATTTTCAAAGGTCGTGGAACACAAATTTTGAATTTTGAATTGGCTTTTGACACGCAAGCAGTTATCATTGTGAACAGTACAATGACGTAGTATTAGGATCATTGAAAGTGAAGCTTATCACAAACTCATATATGTACCACCACCGTCTCAATATCCAAACTCCATTCCCACCACAAAATTTCTTTAAAGCTGAGTATTGTCTTCATCTTTTATCCAAGAAAACAAAATCTTAGCCGCCGTACAGAAAGTATATCCTCGTGTCTTCCCACCAACCAACCATGACAGGTTCTTCGAGCTCCAAATTCGACGAGTTTCAATGGGTCAATACCATCCGTCGAACGCTCGAAAGGGAACTTGAAGACGATACTGATCAAATTCCGGTGTGCATTTTTACTGTCCCCAGAACCCTCATGTCTAGCCATCCCGTCTTTTATACTCCACATCAACTTCCACTTGGTCCATACCATTATTGGCGTCCAGATCTAAGTGAGATGGAGAGCTACAAGCTTTCGGCAGTAAAAAAACTCCAAAATCAATTTCAAAGCAACGACTTTCAGAAGCTTGTCGAGAAATTGGTAAAGCTTGAACCAAAGATTCGGGCATGCTACCATAATTACTTAAATCTCAATGCTGAAACACTAGCATGGATGATGGCTTTGGATGCTTCGTTTTTACTCGAGTTTCTTCAAATTTATTCCGTCAAAGAAAATGAAGTTTTATCGAGGATTTCCTCGAGGATGACACATTTGCTTGATTATTCAAAGAGAAAATCGGCACATCATGTAATTCTCCGGGATATAGTGATGATGGAGAATCAAATTCCATTATTTGTATTGAGAAAGGTGCTTAAGTTTCTACTCATGTCAGCAGAATCAGCTGATGACATGCTGATTTCCATGTTACTAGGGTTATGTAAAGAGCTCTCTCCTTTCAAGACGGTAGAGTTGGAAAAGACTGAAGTCATGGAGCATTCCCACTTGCTAGACTCTTTGTATTACATTATGGTGCCCAGAGTGGAAGAATTACCGACTGAGATAACAATTGAAGATGTTGAAGAAAATCTTTCTGAAACAGAGCAAGAAAACGAAGGATCTGGAATTGATTTGAATCTTGTGAAAAGTTTTTTGAGCGAGCTCTGGAATACGGTTTCTGAACTAAACATAGGCCCAATGCGTTTTCTCAAGAACGCTTCGGCATCAATGACAAGCAAATTAGGATTTTACTGGACAATATTAAATAAACTTCTGAATCTATCAGCCTCAAATTGTGTCAGTGAGCAAGAAAATGAGAGCGCCAGTAATAACCAGCAGCTGCCACCTTTGGTAGAAGAGATCGCAATTCCTTCTGTCACTCAGCTCTCTAATACTGGTGTCCGTTTTTTACCTACCAAGGGTAACATCTCCACCATTAACTTCGACACGGAGAAAGCTGCATTTTACGTCCCCATTATTAGTTTAGATGCAAACAGTGAGTTTCTATTTAGAAACTTAGTGGCATATGAAATATCGCATGCATCAGGACCCATGATTTTTGTTCGGTACATTGAATTGATGAATGGGATTATTGATTCCGAGGGAGATGTAAGATTGCTTAGAGAGAGAGGCATTATTTTCAACCACTTGAAGAGTGATCAAGAGGTGGCAAACCTATGGAATGGGATGAGCAGGTGCAAGTCCATTAGGCTGACAAAAGCTCCGTTCGTAGATAAGGTGATTGAAGATGTTAACAAGTATTACAACAGCCGATGGGAGGTCAAGATAGGAAAATTTATGAAGCACTCTGCGTTTTGTTCATGGAAGTATCTCACAATGCTCGCTTCCATTCTTCTCTTGCTCTTAATGGCTGTGGAATCATTTTGCTCAGTTTATAAATGCATTAGAATAATCTAACGCATTTAGGCTGCTGATTTCTGAAGTAGCGTTCAATGTTACGTCGATGGTACATATCTTGCTCAGTCTCTATTATTTATTTAATTTTTATTTTTGTAATGAATTTCGACTGTTTATTTTACAACAACATTATTTTTACTATATAATTATTGTATAAATAAATATTTTCAGTGTAATGGGGGAGGACTGCCCCACGTTGTGTGGTCCAATAACTCTATTCATACCACAATTAATGAATAAAACAAATTCATAAATTACAGTATAATCACAATCTATCTGTTTTCTAAAACTTAAATAAGGACATGGTTGAACTCTGTGAAAACATTTACGCATGTCCAAAGGGACTATATTGCTAGGAATATTTGGCAAAGCCTTTAAATAGTAGGATCTGAATTCAATACTAATGAAATTGTTTCTTCAACAGATTATGGTGAATTTTTTTGTTTGAATATATCTTTATAGTATCCAGTTAATAAACACCAACAAAAATATTTTATTAATATATATCAAAGAAATTACAGTAAAATAAAAAAATATATATATAATAACATGTTGTTTTTATAGAGAAAATTATTGACAGATATAAATTTATCAGTTAAATCAATCGATAAATTCATCTATAATATATAATTTATGACCTGAATAGCAAACCTCATCTATCCCTCTCCCATTTCTTTTTCTTCCTTTATTTTTCTTTACAGCAAACATCACACACACCACTAAAAAAAATTATTAACCAACCTTCCATTACAAATCCAGTCACCCTAACATTCAGTTTTCATCATTTTTATTCTTAATCAAATTTTAATAAGAATTCTTCACTTCAAGTAAGCAAAATTATTTATTTTTTTATTTTAACTCAATTTTAAAATATTATTTTTTTTAATATATTTTTTTAGTATATGTATTTTGTTTAGATGTTTATTTTTTTATAGCTTTTTCTCGTAGAAATTTATTGTACAAATATATGATTTGTACATGTTAGGGTTTTCTTGAGATTTTATAAAATTATATTTGTTTATAAATTGATGAAATTTATTTTGAATTTGTGACTTGGGTGTTTTGTGATAAAATAAATAATAACTTATTTAATGAGTCCTTTTTACAAATTATTTTTCTATTTTAATGCTTTAATTACTAGGGACTAGTAATAAGCTAGTTGGAGGTGTGATAAGTACTTAAAAGTGTATTTTTATCAAAGTTTTATATCATTATTTTGCACTTGAAGTATTAATAACTCTTTAACTAAAGTATATTTTATAATAACATATCTAATAATATAAGATACCTTTAATTTGTGGTAAATATTCATTTTAAATACAGGTCCATCACATAAATAAAAGGATTGATTGATAAGTATAAGAATTGAAATTGAAAGGACAAAGAGATGGCTAAACTTAAAAAAAATATTGATGCAATCCAAATCGGAACACTATATAGTAATTGGATCATATCTGGAGCTGTAGATCTCGAATTTAGGTCTACTTTATATAGATAGAAAAGTACGAAATAGTCCTACAATGTTTACAGGAGCCTAAGATTTAAAAAGATCATTTTCAAGTTCAAAGTATAACAACAACGAAGAAGTCTGAATCTATCCTACAACCCGAATACTATTTAGAGTTTGACTCATATCTGGAGTTTTAAAAATCCAAATGACCTCTATTTTTTTCTTGGAAAACTGAGATAATTTTCTACAACTTTTATGTTTTCAAATACTTTCAATTCTCATGTTAGCAATGATATTTTGGGCAGACAAGAAAAAATAAGGATTGTTACCAAGTTAATAGTTGATCACCCACTTATCAATTAGTCATTAATTTAGAGTACTACAGCTTGAGATATGTCTAAAATACTGAGCTGTGCTGCTATAGATGTGGTGGATAACCCTCATGCTCTTGTTTGGATGAAATGCCATTTCCACCATTTGTATTTGAGCTAGTCTTCTTCATAATAGTTGTTGAAACTTGTCTTTTCCTTCCACCCATCAAATTTTAGATCATTTAGAGTTCTAGAACTCTAGTTATAGGTAAAACTCTGAGTAGTGTTTGGGTTGGATTGCAAAACAGATTTTGACTTCTCTTTTATGGCTAAACTTTGAATTTGAAAACGTAAAATTTAGGTCTTTCCATATAAAAGTTGTAGGCTTATTTCTTATCTTTCCATCCATATAAATTAATCTAAAATTCAAGATCTATAGCTTTAGATATGATCTATTGATTGAATAGTGTTCGAATTCGAATTGAATTAGCATCTCCTTCATAAACTTAGCCTTTTCTTTGTACTTTCACTTTCAATAATTAATCACAATAATCAAACCTTTGAATTGTGAGAATACCTGCATTTAAAATGAGCATTTACCATGAATTAAAGATATGTTATATTATCAGACTTGTTATTATAAAACATACTTTAGTTAAAGAGTTATTGATATTTCAAGTGCAAAATGATGATATAAAATCTTAATAAAAATACACTTTTAAGTGCTAATCAAGAAACTATTATGAGCTTAGTAACTCGGGTTGCAAATACTAATACGTAGACAATGCAATATTTGATTCCCTTAAGCTTTTCTTCTCAACCTATGTAACAAGCATTGGGTCAATAGCTCCCAAGTCAATTTACTTTAGGGTAATAGATGTTAAAACATCCCTTTAGGCTTAATTACTTAGGTTAGGGAGGTTACGAAACCAAACTTATCTACGTTTTTATTATCATAATTTTTTTTTGCTTTGTTTTTATTGTAATTTTTATATTATTTATTTTCCGTAGTTGTTACCTTTAACAAAAGAACATAAATAATATAATATTTTAATGTGCCATCCATAATTATATGTTAAAATATGTGTGTAAAAATAAAGGTTTAAGAATACTTATTAAATGAGTATATGAGTAGAATTAAGTGATAACAATGTGAAAGTTTGTAAACTTAAATATTTCAAAAAGTATTATGATAGTCCTTATTAAGAATGTTTGATAAGATACGTCTCAAGAGTCACTTTAACAAAATAATTCCTTTACTTTACCATCCTAATAACAATAGTTTTGCAAATGATTTATGAAATAGAAAACACAGTTAGTTAATTTTTGTTTTTTAATATCAACTACTATCCTTCCCCCTCAACCAAAACGAGACATTGTCCTTAATATTTTAAAGTAGAAAGATAGAGTATAAAAGGCATCACCTGAAACACTCTTAAATAAATATAAGAAATAACAAAACAAAATAATATACTATTAAGAAAACCAAAAGACATAAGGATTCACAAACAAAAGCTCACATCCAATCTAAATTTTTTACAGTTTTTCTTAGTTAACCAATTTATGCAACTTATAAAGGGATCCATTACAGGAGTGAAAGATTGTAGTTGGTCAATCAATTGTTCAATAATAGTAGCAGAGATTATAATTTGTTTTGCTAAAAATGTTAAAAATTCTTGTTCCATGGCATGATCAAGAAAAAAAAATAATTTATCATAAGAACCATTAACATTTAATAAACATGTGGGTTTATAATGAATATGTAGACAGGTCTAAAAGAAAATATAAAAAATCTCTTCCAATATGTCTAGACCACTTAGTAAGTCAATGAAAACATCAGTATGTTTAAACATAACATTCATTCAATTAGACATTATGGAAACCTGTAATTCCTCTGTAATTGTTTTTTCAATAATCTCTTATTGTGCTAAAGCTTTAGGAATAACCCTTAAAACTTGATTATCTCCTAAAAATGTAGCTATTGACACTCCCTCTATTTACCCAAGGTTGTCTCCCTCAAACACTAAATGAATCTTTCTCTCATAGTATCTGACCACGATAATTTGCTAATTATAAAAACTCTATTTTCATTCCAAGACTAGATCCACCCAAAACACAAATGTTTCTTATGTGATGGCTTGAGGAACCAGCCATTTCTACACACTACTATATCTATTGAATGTATGGATTGAGAAGAAATGAAGAGAAGGAACAGAAGATTTTATAGATGAGAACTTGAAAATGCAATCATATCATCTATACGTAGGCCAGCTGAAGTCTCATACACTCTCTCTCTTTATTTATTTATATTGTATTTAAAAAACATGTGTATGTATAGGTAGTTACAATTATAGCTCACATCTTTCCTTAGTTTTACATTCAAGAATGGTTTAAATGCCTTTTATGGGTCGGGGATAGGCTTTCCATCTAGTTTTTAAAAAAACTAGCAAACATGATCATTTTTTTAGTCAAATTCCCAACACTATGTCAACCGTGTTTTTTTTTTTTATGAAAATGGGGTCATAAGTCATGAAATGCACAACGCATATCTCCACCAAGATACGTTTCAGAAGTCAATAGAAAATTATCTAATGATTTCTTATGTTTTGAAATAAATCATGACTTTAGATAATTTTCACAAGTTTTGCAGAACACATGTGTCTTTGAACATGACAAGCTAATAAAATCCACATTGTAAGATTTTTGCAGTCGTCTTTTTTTACCAGAAATAACTCTCATATACCTTAGAATGATAAAATTCAATGACACTATAACACAACCAAAAGATTAATATCTTCTCCTAAATATAGGAGTGTCAAAATAATAAATAACTTGGTAAGACCGAGATCGAACAACAAGGAGGTTAATTGTATAAATTATAGATAACAATAACACAACAACAACAATAACAATAGTAACAACACTAATAATACTACTAATAATAGTAATAGTAATAATACTAGTAGTAATAGTAGTAAAGAAGAAGAAGAAGAAGAAGTTGATGAGAATTTTGAGATGGATGATAACAACAAATGTCAAGGTTAGATGATCCACTAATGGTATGTCAAACAAGTATAGTATAAACTCTTATTATTCAATTGGAAACCATGCACAAAGGCGGTTCTAATTAGATTATAAATTATTAACATGATTATATTAGTTATCTTATTCGATCAATGCTAATACTCGTAAATCCAATCAAATTATAAATTATTAAAATAATTATATTAGTTATCTTATTCGATCAATGCTAATACTTGTAAATCTCATCAAATATTCATGATTATAACTTATGTTAATAATAAATCAAGTTTTTTTCATAGCTCAGGTGTCGGTTATACCATATAGTATGGGCTATGAGAGTGCCATGCATTTATTTTACCAAGCATTTATTGTACCAAGTGTTATACAACATAAATCTAGATTAGTCATTTAACAAGTAAAATATTAAAGAGTGAACAAGATAATAAATATAAAACATGTTAGTATCAAACATTAAAGTCTATGTTAAGTTTACACTATACTTATTATTACACTATTAGTATAATCTTTTCACCTTGATATAATAAACTTAACTAAACATAATGAAAAAAAGAAAAATAAATAAACAAAATAAGAACATAAATAAGATAAAAGTTAACTAAGTAAAGGAAAGGAAATAAAAGGCATGAACAAGATATTAATGAAAGCAAAACTTAAGCATTACAAAAATACAAGGAGAGAAAGTAAGAGTATGATCTTGATTTAGAGACTAAGATGCCTAAATGCATGGAAAATACCTCCTTTTATAGGCCAAAATTAGAAATTATTGATTTGATGACTACTTGATGAGTGGGTGACCAACTTTTGATATGGTGACAATCTTTATCTTCTTTTGTCTACTCAAAACATCATTGATATCGTCAGAATTGGAACCACTTAAAAATATAAAAGTTGTAGGAAATTGTCTCAGCTTTTCAGGGAAAAAAATAAAGGTCATTTGGAATTTTAAAACTTTAGATATGGGCCAAACACTAGATAGTATTCAGGCTATTGAATAGATTCGAACTTTTTTGTTGTTGCTATAATTTGGACTTGAAAATGACCTTTTTAAATCTTAGACTCCATATGAAAGTGGGAGGCTTATGTCTTACCTTTCCATCCATATAAAATAAACCTAAATCTAAGATCTATAGCTCCAGATATGACCTAATTACTGAACAATGTTCTGGTTTGGACTATACCATTATCTTTTTTCTAAGTTTGGCTATCTCTTTGTCTTTTCAATTTCAGTTCTTAAACTTATCAATCAATCCTTTTATTTATGTGATAGGCCTGTATTTAAAATGATTATTTATGATAAATTAAAGGTATCTTATATTATTAGATATGTTATTATAAAATTTGATTTAGTTAAGAAGTTATTGATACTTCAAGTGTAAAATGATGATATAAAACGTTGATAAAAATACACTTTTAAGTATAAATCACACCCCACAACTAGCTTATTACTAGTCACTAGTAATCAAAGTGTTAAAATAAAAAAATAATTTAAAAATTCCACAAAGTAAGGTATTTATCATTCAACTTCCATTAATCTATCCAGATAAACAAACTCTCATTAAATTTATATATCTACTCAATATCTCTTAAACAAGATATTAATTTTTATGCTTAATATATCAACACATAGTTATGGGACTTTACTTTGAAGAAAACAAAATTTTTATTATAATGTTTAAGGTTAACTTTCTTGGGTTAAATTTTTTTTCTTTTTTTTTAATTTTTTTTAATATATATACATATAACTTTAAACACAATGCACCTTTAACCCTTGTAATGAGCTTTCAGCTAATGATTTCTAGACCAGTTGGTATTACGACATTAGGTGTTGAGACATCTCTATAAGCTAGTAAGTCGAGTTGCTGATACTAATACATAGATAGTCCAATGTTTGATTCCTTTAAGTTTTTCTGTTCAACCCATGTAACAAGCATTGGGTCTAATTGCTTAATTGCATTATGCAATTGGGCCTAATTACTTAATAGCTCCCAACTCAGTTGACTTTAGGGTATTAGATGTTAAGACACTTATTCGGGCTTAATTGCTTAGGTTAGGGATGCCACAAAACCAAATTTATCTATATTTTTATTATCTATATTTTTTAAAAAAATTATATACTCTCCATTTTCCTTAGTTGTTACCTTTAAAAAAAGAACATAAATAATGTAATAATAATCCAATGTGCAACCATAATCATATGTTAAAGTGTGTGTATGTGTGAAAATTAAGGTTGAAGAATACATGTTAAATGAGTATACGAGCAGAATTAACTGCTAACAATATAAGAGTTTATAAACCTGAATATTTCAAAAAGTATTATGATAGACCTCGTTAAGAATGGTTACTAAAATGCGTCTCAAGAGTTACTTTAACAAAAGTGCTTCACTACTCTACCATTCTAGTAACAATAATTTTGCACATGCTTTATAAAGTAGAAAACACAATTAGTTAATTTTTTTTTAAACTTGAAACACACTAAAAAAAATATAAGAAATAACAAAACACAAATATTATGCTATTAATAAAACTAAAAGTAAAAAGCTTTTACAAACTACGACTCAAATCGCAGTTGTAATTATGGCTTATATCTTCCCTTGGTTTTACATCCAAGAATGGCTTAAACGTCCTTTATGGGTCGGGGATAAACTTCACATCCAGTTTTTTAAAAAATTGATAAACATGGTCTTTTTTAGTCAGATTCTCAAGACTATGTCGATCATGTTCTTTATAAAAGTGGAGCCATAAATCATGAATTGCATAATGCACATCTCCACTAAGATCCATCTCAAGAGTCAATAAAAGATGATCTAAAGACTATTTACTTAAACCATCCTCAATGAATTGTATTTTATTTTCATGGTTTATAGATATAATTCCTAAAGAACAACATTGTGCATTACAAGTCCATCTGGTACATCGATAACAAACTTTTAGTTATTTTGCTCAACGTTTCTTTGCAAAAGTGTTTTTACCCATCCTAGGCATATATGAAATAAATGAATTGAAAGACTCACCTAATAACCTAACCTTTACTTCAATTAGCCAACAAATCTCTTTAGGAATTCTAGAGTTTATTAACAACCTTAATCTTACACACCTAGCTTGGTAAATTTTTGTAATCGCATTTTAAGGCAAAGTAGGAAAATACTTTTCCAATTTTTCAAGAGCTGACAAATCTCCTGAAGTAAAAAAAATTAATATTTTTATCATACCAAGGCATTGGACTAAGAGAAAGTAAGGATTCATAAGGAAAGTAATCATTGATTGGTGTGATGTTAGATATCAAATCTGTTGTCACTCTTGACAAAAGATTCGCATCAATATTTTTGGTGTCCTTTTCATTTATGATTTTTTCTTGAGAATAAATCATTTACACATCTTTAGATTCATCAGACTCTGTTTTACTCATAGTAGATTAAAATTGATTATAAACTGATTCGTCAATAAGATCTACTTTTTATAAATCATTATCATCTTCAAGTTATTTGCAAATGTTGAAAATATTCATCTCTAATGTCATGTTTTGAAAAGATAGCTTAATTTGTCCATTCCTATAATTAATCAATGCATTAGAAGTTGTAAGAAATGGATGTCTTTAAATAATAGGAAATGAATTACATACTTCAGCAGGTTGTACATCCAAGACAATAAAATCCACAAGATAAATGAATTTATTAACTTGTACTAACACACCTTCAATTATTCCTCTAGGCAATTTTACAGATCTATTAGGAAGTAAAAAAGTTACATAAGTTGCTTTTAACTCACCTAAACTGAGACTTTGAAAAACTGAATATAGAAGTAAATTCACACTAGCTCCAAAATCAAGTAAGACTCTTTTAATTTTATGTTCTCTAATAAAACAAGAAATTATAGGATAACTAGTGTTTTTATATTTGAAAGCATTATTCTTCTGAAGAATGACAATTACTTGTTCGGCTAAAAAGACTTTCTTTTTCACATTTAGATTTCTCTTCACAGTGCACAAATCTTTTCAAAATTTAGCAAGAGAAAAAACTTGTTTAATAGCATTGAGCAAAGCTATATTGATCCTTACCTGTTTAAAAGTTTTAAAGATTTCAGAGTTGTGATTGACTTTTCTTTGTTTGATCTTGGCATGAGGAAATAGAAGTGCTAGTGGGGAATCTATCGTTTTTTTTGTAATTTTCATATTCAACTCCATCCTTACCCTTAGAGATTGACTCATTAGTGTTTTGGTTTGGACTACATGATTAGTACTCAAAAGTGCATTTTTATCATGGTTTAATATCATCATTTTGCACTTAAACTATCAATAACTCCTTAACTAAAGTACGTTTTATAATAATCTATCTAATAATATAAGATACCTTTAATTTATGGTAAATGTCCATTTTAAATGCAGGCCTATCACATAAATGAAAGGATTGATTGATGACTTTAAGAACTTCAATTGCAAAGGCAAAGAGATGGCCAATGTTAGAAAAGAGATGTCGGTGCAATCCAAACCGGAACACTGTTCGGTAATTAGGTCATATCTGGAGCTATAGATCTCAAATTTAGGTCTACTTTATATGGATGGAAAGGTAAGACACAGGCCTATAACTTTCATATGGATCCCAAGATGTAAAAAGGCCATTTCCAAGTCCAAATTATTGCAACAACAAAGAAGCATGAATCTGTCCTCTAGCCCGAGCACTGTTCAGTATTTTGGCCATATCTGGAGTTCTAGAAGCTGAGACAATTTCCTAGAACTTTCATGTTTTCAAGGGGCTCTAATTTTGACGTCATCAATGACGTTTTGGGCAGACAAGAGAAGATAAGGATTGTCACCAAGTCAAGGGTTGGCCATCTACTCATCAATTAGTCATCAAATCAATAGTTCCCAATTTTGGCCTATAAAAGGAGGCATTTGCCATGCATTTA